>KZ652862.1:63453-76488 GCA_001010745.2 Gerris buenoi
ATTAATAAATTTTGTGTGGTAGATATTAAACGCACAAATACACAGGCAAACAAGACCTACTACCATGAGTAAAGTCTGCGGTGTTTCTGCTACCATTAATAAATTTTGTGTGGTAGATATTAAACACACAAATACACAGGCAAACAAGACCTACTACCATAAGTAAAGTCTGCGGTGTTTCTGCTACCATTAATAAATTTTGTGTGGTAGATATTAAACACAGAAATACACAGGCAAACAAGACCTACTACCATAAGTAAAGTCTGCGGTGTTTCTGCTACCATTAATAAATTTTGTGTGGTAGATATTAAACACAGAAATACACAGGCAAACAAGACCTACTACCATAAGTAAAGTCTGCGGTGTTTCTGCTACCATTAATAAATTTTGTGTGGTAGATATTAAACACAGAAATACACAGGCAAACAAGACCTACTACCATAAGTAAAGTCTGCGGTGTTTCTGCTACCATTAATAAATTTTGTGTGGTAGATATTAAACACAGAAATACACAGGCAAACAAGACCTACTACCATAAGTAAAGTCTGCGGTGTTTCTGCTACCATTAATAAATTTTGTGTGGTAGATATTAAACACAGAAATACACAGGCAAACAAGACCTACTACCATAAGTAAAGTCTGCGGTGTTTCTGCTACCATTAATAAATTTTGTGTGGTAGATATTAAACACAGAAATACACAGGCAAACAAGACCTACTACCATAAGTAAAGTCTGCGGTGTTTCTGCTACCATTAATAAATTTTGTGTGGTAGATATTAAACACAGAAATACACAGGCAAACAAGACCTACTACCATAAGTAAAGTCTGCGGTGTTTCTGCTACCATTAATAAATTTTGTGTGGTAGATATTAAACACAGAAATACACAGGCAAACAAGACCTACTACCATAAGTAAAGTCTGCGGTGTTTCTGCTACCATTAATAAATTTTGTGTGGTAGATATTAAACACAGAAATACACAGGCAAACAAGACCTACTACCATAAGTAAAGTCTGCGGTGTTTCTGCTACCATTAATAAATTTTGTGTGGTAGATATTAAACACACAAATACACGAATTATTTTTTTAAAAAAAAATGTTTTGCATGGTAAATTCATAATACCGGATACTCCGGTGTTAAAATTTTTCATAATCGTTTAATGTGGTTTTGATAAATTGATGGGTAAAAGTTACACTTGTAATGTTATTGAAAAAATGGCATTCTGATAATAAATTGAATAAAGATATGCAAAGCAAAAAGTTGGTGAGGAGCTAGTCAGAAATTCACTGGATTGTTTTTTTATAAATACGAGGGTCATCCAGAAAGTATTGTTTGTGCATTCAGGGAAGTAGTGGGTGTATCAACATTCTTGTACAGATCGTGTGATCGCGTGCACAAGGTCGTGTGATTGTTCCTTCGCCTGCTGCAGCTTCGCAAAATGAGAGCAGCCGTAACAAAGCCCGCCATACGTAAAGTCTGCGGTGTTTCTGCTACCATTAAAAAAGTTTTGTGTGGTAGATATTAAACACACAAATACACAGGCAAACAAGACCTACTACCANATTATTTTTAAATTATTATTTACTAATACATCAAATAGATTTATGTATTATTTTTAAATTATTATTTACTAATACATCAAATAGATTTATGTATTTTTAAAAAAAATAGTCTACTGCAGAAACAAATTATTGAAGACAAGAAGAAGTTTTTATTAACAGGTGTTTCCCAATGTAAACCCGATCTAAAGACACACTGCATAACAGTAAAAATAAATAGTAATAAATATTATACATAATACAATTATGTTCATCAAAAATACAATAAATATATTATATTATCATAGCTAAAAAATATATACTCTGAAAATAGATCACAACCACTAATATAACAAATATTTTTTTAAGGCACAAAAATTACGTTGACACTCAACAATTGAAAACTGTGACAAATACAAACACCTTTGCAAAATTTAGAACATTCGAATAAACAAAAACATGCATACAAAAATAAATAGAGTTTACACATTTACAAAAATTATGATTTTTTTATTTATTTTTGTTTATATATATAGGTATTATGAATTATTATAAGTACAAATTTGATTTGGGTGCTGGAATAAATTTGTGAATTACAACATTAAATTATAATATGTACATTAAGTTTAACATTATATAGATATATCCTTCTAATTTTGAATCATTACCTAAATCTACATTTCACACCGAAGTAGCAAATCGCAGGATGCATGCGTCCTGGTGGCAAGATTCATGCATCTTAAACACCGGACTGTATAATTGAACGAGAGCTTTCACACCGAGGATGCAAGTGCGACTCGAGAACCAGCCGGCTGGTGTTTTATTAGCGTGCGTCCTTACTTGGCGTGGTCCTTACTTGGGTCTACATACACGCTCCATCATCAAAGATACGTATTTGATTCACAGAACCAGTCTTTTTCAGACTGCACAAGCCAAAATGATCGTTTCATCGTCTGAAGATTGATAATTCATCATTTAAACCCAAATGCACTGAACTAACTGAGGAGTTCCAACAAAAGAGATAAGAAGATGCAAGTAGCACGTGCCACTTCGGTGTGAACGCTCGTTTCATAGCGATGCAAGACGCACATGCCACTTGCGACCAGGACGTACAGTGCATCTTTGGTGTGAGAGGCCCCATAGTTTCAAAAACAACACTTTAGTTAAAAACTTAAAACAACCTTTTGCACAATTTGTTAATGTTTAAATCTATCTAGCAAGGCTGAAATTAAAATATGGTTCTAAGGGTTAATATAAGAAGATTTATTAAACAAATACTCATTAGGTAACTAACTTTACATATCATTCAGAGACTTTTGTCAGTGCTCTTTTTATTTATCTTTTAGTACAAAAAATTGAACGTTTAAAATAAGTTCAATTTATTTAAAAGGGTATAATACTACATTTGTTTTAAAGCATTCTCAGTGAAAGAGTTCTATTAACCCTTTATATTAAAAGGGATGCAATTTCAACATAAAATTAGAATTTATCTGTTAAAAGTAAGAGGGTGAATTATTTTTTTAAAAAAAAATGTTTTGCATGGTAAATTCATAATACCGGATACTCCGGTGTTAAAATTTTTCATAATCGTTTAATGTGGTTTTGCTAAATTGATGGGTAAAAGTTACACTTGTAATGTTATTGAAAAAATGGCATTCTGATAATAAATTGAATAAAGATATGCAAAGCAAAAAGTTGGTGAGGAGCTAGTCAGAAATTCACTGGATTGTTTTTTTATAAATACGAGGGTCATCCAGAAAGTATTGTTTGTGCATTCAGGGAAGTAGTGGGTGTATCAACATTCTTGTACAGATCGTGTGATCGCGTGCACAAGTTCGTGTGATTGTTCCTTCGCCTGCTGCAGCTTCGCAAAATGAGAGCAGCCGTAACAAAGCCCGCCATACGTAAAGTCTGCGGTGTTTCTGCTACCATTAATAAATTTTGTGTGGTAGATATTAAACGCACAAATACACAGGCAAACAAGACCTACTACCATACGTAAAGTCTGTGGTGTTTCTGCTGCCATTAATAAATTTTGTGTGGTAGATATTAAACACACAGGCAAACAAGACCTACTACTCTCCTAACATTTGGTCCATATACAGGACCAAAGATCACGCAGGATATCTGCAGTTAATAAAATTGTTTGCAGTCGGAACACCGAAGACTTTACATTTTGGCGGTAATTTTTATTGATGCACTCAAATTGTAAAGCTACAACAGATGAACGAACAATCATATTACTTTCATACTAACACGGCTACATACTGATTAAGCTCATAAACACATCTGCACAGGAATGGCGGTACTACCCCCACCACATCCCGTGCAAAGCACAAATGGAACTTACTTTCTTTATGGACCTCGTACCATACTTAAAATAATCTTCTATTCAATAACAAATGTTTAAATTGAAGAAAAAAAAAAAAATAAAAAAAATAGAACAAGAATATTTTTATACTTTAGTTTTTAGTGTTAGCAGTTAATTTATGTAGTTTTAGTTTGTAATGAGTTTAAAAAAAAAAGATATTTAGAAGTTAGTATTTTCTTTAATAATCCTCAAAACTATTATATTAAGTACAAGTTTTGTTGTTTAATTCTTGTAAGTCTAATTTCTACAAAAATCTTAATTGACTTCCAAAATAACCTCAGCANGTTATACCGATCATTAATAACAATTTAAGTGTTCATCTGTGAGGGAAGACGGGAATTTTGATTTATTGTAATTCATTTTTGAAAATGTTTGTTTGCAAACATAGGTCGAGCCAAACTGAGAACATGGTACGAGAAAACATGTTTAAGTTTTTGAAATCTTCATTGGGCAAGGCGCTATAGAATGGCAACAGATCTCCGTTTTTGTAACATTCTTCGTTTTTATGGCTACACGACGGGCCACATAAAATTGGCTCGCGGCATTGGTTGTGCACCCCTGGGTTAGAGGATCCCTTATTTTATTTTTATTAGTCATCTATATTCAAGAAAAAGTTCTCTCTAGCTTTAAGCCTTTTTAAGGAATACTACTATTAGTACTGAGTCCAGAAATAAGTGATTAATTTGAGTAGATTTTACTGCATTTATTTTGAAAGTCTGCTATTATGTTTACTAAAAATAATAAACAACCAACTTCATTTTGAATAAGCAAGAAATAAAATTACTTAAGAAATTATTCAAAAAATATAAATAAATATTTAAAATTAATTTTTTTATTNATAACAGTATGAATGACAAAAAAGTTAGTCTTTCATTTTACAAGGTTATTAATCAAAATATCAAGTTTGCATGTAACTTAGCTTTAGTGAGATGGTTGAAACTGCTTTGCACTTGTACTTAAAATGTCTTTCCACTTAGGCTCAAACTTGGTTATACCGATCATTAATAACAATTTAAGTGTTCATCTGTGAGGGAAGACGGGAATTTTGATTTATTGTAATTCATTTTTGAAAATGTTTGTTTGCAAACATAGGTCGAGCCAAACTGAGAACATGGTACGAGAAAACATGTTTAAGTTTTTGAAATCTTCATTGGGCAAGGCGCTATAGAATGGCAACAGATCTCCGTTTTTGTAACATTCTTCGTTTTTATGGCTACACGACGGGCCACATAAAATTGGCTCGCGGCATTGGTTGTGCACCCCTGGGTTAGAGGATCCCTTATTTTATTTTTATTAGTCATCTATATTCAAGAAAAAGTTCTCTCTAGCTTTAAGCCTTTTTAAGGAATACTACTATTAGTACTGAGTCCAGAAATAAGTGATTAATTTGAGTAGATTTTACTGCATTTATTTTGAAAGTCTGCTATTATGTTTACTAAAAATAATAAACAACCAACTTCATTTTGAATAACCAAGAAATAAAATTACTTAAGAAATTATTCAAAAAATATAAATAAATATTTAAAATTAATTTTAATAATATTACTTTCTTATATTAATATTTTACATCACAATTTTTTTTGTGCAGTGATCATAATGATCTAAGTAAATAATCTATGTTAATAGGGTCTGGAGGGGGAGAGGACGAATAACTAAATAACAATACAAATTGGAAAATTACTGTATAATTATAATAATTTGGATTCAAGATTATATTATTACTTTTACTACCCTTGTTATCTAATGGATTTATTAAAATTATATTATAAATATTGTCAGTGCTCGATTTCTAGAAATTGAGGTGCCGGAACTGCAACTACCAGAGGGGGGTCAGGGGGTCCTCCCCCGGGAAATTTTTCAACAATAAACGTTCAAAAACAGCATTTTAAGCAGTTTATAGACATAAACCCACACTCTTAGTGCCGATCATTTATTTATTTATCAGAGAGAGAGAGGTCCCGGAACGCCGTTCCACCGCGTTCTGCCTCAAATCGAGCCCTGTATATTGTGCTTAAAGGGACTGATAAGACAAGACAGTACTAAACAGTTTGGTTTTCCGGTGGAATCCGCATCTCGTGTTTACTTGAAGAACAACAAGACATACAACGAAGTGTATGTTGCTGCTTCGAGTTAACTTCATGATGCACCACACCCCTGAAGATGCTTCCAGTAGTGGAAGCGAAACGTCGGACTTCAACCCCTTCAAGACGAGGATTCCACCGGAAAACCAAGCTGTTTATTACGAGTCTACCCGCAGGAGCCTAAGTTAAGACAGTACTAGCTTAAAAACAAATTTTTAGAAGATATCATAAAATAAATAGTAGCCAACACAGTACGGCTGTAAATAAATGCATTATCTTTTAATGTTTGTATTAGTGACACTTAAAAGCTTATGTTTGAAACATAATTATTTTTATGTTTTATGTTCGGTTTTTAACATAATTATTTTTGTTTTATGTTCGGTTAAACATGATTATTTTTATGTTTTAATGAACCCATTAAGTAATTATAAGGAAGAAGAATTAAACGTTAGACACATACGCAGTAGAAAAAAAATCAATTTTAATAGTTTTCCCAGCTAAAACTAGTTTTTAAAGAAATTTTAATATTAATTAAAAAAATTTTGAACAATCGCAATAGCTTCACACTCTAACCAAACCAGTTGATATTTATAACCTGGTCGACTGCTACCTTCCATCAGACCCCTAGGCAACAAGAATTGTTTATAACCTGGTCGACTGCTACCTTCCATCAGACCCCTAGGCAACAAGAATTGTTTATAACCTGGTCGACTGCTACCTTCCATCAGACNTAATAGCAAGTACCTCTCTCATCACAAGATTTGTGACAGCTTTCTATAGAAAGCTGTCAATCTTTTCTTTTTCAGATTTTTTTTTTTTTTTTTTTAAATTTTTATTAAAGATGCATTTATAATTTAAAATAAGGAAAAGATATTATCAGAAAATAATGCTTCAATTACATATCAGATAAACAAAGGAGCAAGAGAGGTTCAACTTTTTTCGCAGACAAAAATTGAAAAAGTTTGAAAACTTGAGTTGTATTTATTACTTTTTACTTAAGAGGTATAAATTGTGTATAAATAATAACAACAAATATCAGACCTTTCATTTACAGCCAGTTTAAAAATAATACTGTTAACACTACAGTGTAACACCAATTATTGGAGTTTAGTGGGTAATAGGGGTTAGTCAGGATGTTTGTAAACATTTAAAATTGCAAAAAAAGAAGAAATGTGCATTACATTTTCTGTTTTAAGAAGCCACATTTGTAAATAGCTGTCAATTTACAAAAACTATTTTAACTTAATGGCAAGTACCTCTCTAATCAGTAAAGTCTGCGGTGTTTCTGCTACCATTAATAAATTTTGTGTGGTAGATATTAAACACACAAATACACAGGCAAACAAGACCTACTACCATAAGTAAAGTCTNTTTTTAGTGTTAGCAGTTAATTTATGTAGTTTTAGTTTGTAATGAGTTTAAAAAAAAAAGATATTTAGAAGTTAGTATTTTCTTTAATAATCCTCAAAACTATTATATTAAGTACAAGTTTTGTTGTTTAATTCTTGTAAGTCTAATTTCTACAAAAATCTTAATTGACTTCCAAAATAACCTCAGCAAGAGAGGTTCAACTTTTTTCGCAGACAAAAATTGAAAAAGTTTGAAAACTTGAGTTGTATTTATTACTTTTTATTTAAGAGGTATAATTGTGTATAAATAATAACGACAAATATCAGACCTCTCATTTACAGCCAGTTTAAAAATAATACTGTTAACACTACAGTGTAACACCAATTATTGGAGTTTAGTGGATACACTAGAGTTGGTCAGTATGTTTATAAAAATTTAAAGAAAAAAAAATTGCGTTACATTTTCGGTTTTAAGAAGCCACATTTTTAAATATAGCTGTCAAGTTACACAAACTATTTTAACTTAATAGCAAGTACCTCTCTCATCACAAGATTTGTGACAGCTTTCTAGTATTATGAATTATTATAAGTACAAATTTGATTTGGGTGCTGGAATAAATTTGTACTTATAATAATTCATAATACCTATATATATAAACAAAAATAAATAAAAAAAACATGAAGTTAATATTAAAACTTTAAATAAATTATCTACAATAGTTAATTAATTTAGTTAGCGATTTATAAAAATAATCTATATTAAACAATTAAATCAACACTTATAAAAATAAGTACACATAAACAACCAATAAGTACCAAACAAGTTTGAAAGTACGCTATTTAATTACCTAATTAAAAAATTTTGTATTATTATTTAATACAACAAACGCAGTAAGATAATTTTGATAACACTTATTTAAAATTATTTTTAAATTGAACACCATGCAGCTGATATCATATTATACTATATGTATAAACAGTGTGTCCCAGGTTTGGCTTACAAAAGAATACAGAGACAAAATACACTTTTTTTAAATAAAAAGTTGTTCTTGTCTTCAAATGGCGTTATTAATAATTGTTTGTCTAGATTTAAAAAAAAAGAAAAAAAAAATTAAAATGAATTTTAAAAAAATTACAGATGTTTATAATTTAATTTAATTTTTTACCAACACTGGATCTATTCTATTAATCAAGGATCTTATATAAACCGGATAGAGGGTTGCGGCAAAACAGTGACCCCATGGAGATATGTAAAATATGAGCTCCAATGGGACAAATTACCTTCCTCTTGGTTATAGGTTACCAAGAAACGTGTGGCAGGTTACCAACCATCAATGTTGCATGTTATAACCTGATTCAAAATTAACCAGAAGTAAACCTTAAAATTAACAAAGAAGGTAATTTGTCCCAGTCAAAAGGTCGTCATGGAGCATGCGCAGTATGATTTTTTTCTCCAATTTCTCTTACTCTACCAATACCTCTATGGGGTCACTTTTTTGCCTTAAACCCCTTCTTTACATTCCATCTCCTTTATATAAGATCTTTGCTATTAATGAATGTTAAATGCATATAATTTAGCTTTTAACTGAAAATCAGAAAATTACAATAGCTTTCATATTATTTTTAAAATAATAATTAATAATATTGTCACTTAAGCAAACGATTTATTTAATTAAGCTATTTATTAGTTTACTGTTATTAACTTTTTTTTTCATCAAATACATCAAACTAATTTATGTATTATTTTTTAAATTATTATTTACTAATACATCAAATAAATTTATGTATTATTTTTAAATTATTATTTACTAATACATCAAATAGATTTATGTATTATTTTTAAATTATTATTTACTAATACATCAAATAGATTTATGTATTATTTTTAAATTATTATTTACTAATACATCNTCAGATAAACAAAGGCAAAATGTTACATTTCCATCCCGTAAATGTTACAAATTGCATAATCGGGACTCCACTGGATAATTTGATATCCATAAAATTTGAGTGTATTGTTAACGATAATAGTTTATTTTTGTAAAAGGCTGTTTTATAATGAAAATAATCTTTCGCAGCATGCATTGCTACAAAGTAAAACAGTATGCTACAGTACGAGGGTCATAGATATTCATTTATTCTCCAAATGTAGTAAAGTTAAAGGCACATTTTCAGAGGAATAATGTCATAAAATAAGAACGTTCATATTAAAAACATCTCAATTATAAAACTACATTTACAGCTATATTCTAAGCTTAATACGTTATTTTTTATACTATCGAAATTAGTAAGAATATAAAGAATTGCACAACGTCTAAACATAAGTCAGTTCAGTCCTAAAATTGCTATCTTTAAGTAAAATATAACATTTTTAAAAATACTTTGATGAACTAGAATACGTCTGAGTTACTTTCTATCATCTATTTTTTAAATTAAAATTTCTATAAGAAAATGTATCTTGGTGTAAGGAATGTCATGGAAATAAGTCTTCGATTATAGACTTAATAAAATGTATTTTTAAGTCATCAGTTTGGACAGCTAAGATCGTATAATTCCTCTCCGATCGAATGGCTAAGGAACGTAAAAAGTAATTTCATAGAAATAGAAAAGAAATACTTTAACCGGACTGAGGATGTTTGGCTGCATCGTATAAACAACACACGGTTCCCCAGTGATTTTCACAATATGAAGGTTTTTATCGGTTGAGAAAGCTCACATATTCATCGACATCATTTCTTCACCCCATTCAGGGTAATCGGGAGCGGGTCGGGGCCGGCAGCAAGGACATATACACTTCTCGTAGCAGCAAGCTTTCTTAAGTAGAAACGTAACCTTCCTTTCACTCAGCACGCAGATACAGAGTACTAACGGTGCTTCCAGACCGTTACTGATAACGTACATGTAATACATACCGTTGTAAGGGAGCCACGACATCAAGAAAAACATCCAAGACACGCTGAGAACTAGAAATATTTTGACGTAAGTGTCAAAACAGTATTTGAGTTTGTGATGTATTCTTCCGTAGACGGTCATGTGATTGATGATTCTCATGGTGGTGACGTAGAAGTAAATGTCGACGAGAATGGAAAACCCTATCGGACAGAAGAATATGGCCATACCCAACCAGCCGACAGGGTTCTTCCTGCCGGACACGGCCGGCGTGTAAGCGACAGGTGTGTCCAAGAAGAAGTGCGAGAAGAGAGCTATCACCGCCATACTCAACGTTACCGACCACACCATGTACGAGTAGTAACAGTATTTCCTACCGTCCGTCATTCTTAGAAATACGTTTCTCGATCTGAACATTTTCCAGAGGTAGAACCCTAACGAACTCAACCAGAAGTAAGCGCCTAACAGACTGATAAATATCGATATGTCGGCCACCAGCAGATCTATATGGTCGTTATAGTCGGCGAATATCCTCGCCAAATCCGAAGACTGACCGATTAATCTACACACCGCGATCGAAGTGATTATGTTGCCAGACAGGTCTCTGAGTTGAGGAAGGACGAAGTGTACAACGGCTACAGTCAAATAACATATTATCGCCACTATATGAAGAACACAATCGAATATTTGCCATATAATATATTCGCTTTCGTACCACGGTGACTTACCCACGTCGGGAACACATAACATAGCAAAGAGGGAACTCTCACCGTTCACCTTATCTAACTTTTTATCCACGCAATAAGATCCCACTTTGTAATCGATGTAGTGGGTTGCTTCGCTTAGATCTTCATCACTCAGAGGATGTCTAGAGTCGGTATAATGCCTCAGTGTACCGTCCGGAAGGAGTATGAGCTTATCGTGTGCGCTACTGTACACAGGCCATTCCTGTAAGTGGCCGCATCTCGGTAGACTAGATCTGATCTCGTATCCGTCCGCTTGAGGTGTGAATCGAAAATCATTCTTCAAATCTAACCGTGAATGCGACGTCAGATTGACAGGGTGACACTCGTTATGCAGTAGAAGTTCGTCTTCCTTGCAGCACTTCTGGACGACGATTCCACTAGCTTCCGTCGTCGCTCCAATTAACAACAGAGCGAAAATTATACCCGAGATAAACATCGTAGATAGCATGATCCATCAAGTAATACTTCACGTAAATATATTTTTAAAAGAACTCGAATTACTCGACTCAATAATGCCTAACAACTAGTAACAAATAAAACAAAACAGAGTTCACACAAAATTTCATAATTCTAACCGTATTCTTACTTAATTGAAATTATAAAACAATTCTAAACAAAAATAATAATAAAAAAATAATAAAAAACGAAACTTAAAAAGTAGCAAAACCACAAGAATCAA
This sequence comes from Gerris buenoi, assembly GCA_001010745.2. Classification (NCBI taxonomy): domain Eukaryota; kingdom Metazoa; phylum Arthropoda; class Insecta; order Hemiptera; family Gerridae; genus Gerris; species Gerris buenoi. The sequence goes on from KZ652862.1 coordinate 75,110, forward strand.
GAATTATAACACTTAAAACAGGAACCCGTTGTTTTCCTGTTATTTTTGTTTTTATTTCAATTCTGAGACTGAGCGCTCAGTGTTATGTGTCATGACTAAGTATAGACTCTCGGAATATGTACAATATGTACGGTTCTCCGAATAATGATTCCCTGATATTTGCTTTAAGCGCTTTAACTTCCGTCAATTTGAATTGCAAATTACTATTTCAGTTACATAAGTCGTTCGTAGTTATGCCGGTGGTAGAATCAGAGATATTTAATTATTTGTAATTTTTAATTATTTAAAAGATAGGTTAACAATGCGTTATAACTGATTTGTTGATCGTAAGAAGAAACGACAAATAAGAGCTCTTTTAAGTTAATTTTTTTTATATACTAACTGCAGCCTTTACACCAAAACTAAGAATATCATTTTTAACAATGACCTCATAGGACCTTACTGTTTTGATCTCTTTATCATCATCATTATAGTTAAAACATATAATATGAATCACTATACAGTAATATCCGCTTCCCACTCCACTCCTAGTTAACATCTATAATTTTAAGAGCGCAAAGCCCCAAACCAATAAATGCCCCTTGGGTTCAAGAATGGCCCAGATTTCATACACCATGGATAATTCATAATAATAATATATTAAATAAATCAATAATTGAAGTAACACTTTTTATGAGACTTATAAAAATATTTATTTTGGTAGAGGAGCGCAGATGAATAGTTAATATCGTTGCGAATAGTGTCTGAAGAATGGGGTGTGGACTGTGGATAAATAATTTCGTCTACATATTTACATATTCATTTTTCTCTTCTATTTTATTTTTAAACTGAGAGAAACTTCTGCCTACACTGGATTTTGTACAAAATTACAAGACGATTTACTATTATGGGTATGAAAAAGTCTTTGAAATCTTGCACTTGTATGATTTGCAAAGGCAAACCGTTTTTTTGGGAGAGCCGAGTTCTAGTTGAACTTGAGAGAAGCAACTGGAGAGACAAGAGACAGGGATCAGCGAATATAAATGTGGATTCAAGGGGGCTTACGGGGGGGGGAATGGGAGTAATTATCCCCTCAAGGATACTTGGAGAAATAAAATAATAACATTCAAATGAAGCACCAAATGACCAGGAATGAAACCAATGATGAATGAATTCAAATGAAACACCAATGGAGGTAACAGTTACCAAAGTTACGACTTTTTAATAGCCCTTGTATGGATTGAGTTGAGAAGACGACGATTGTTTGAAATGTTGGCCTTGCCTTAATAAGTCTTAGAGAGTCGTTTCCTTACTTCTTTATAAGGCATTGCGTGAAAGGAAGTTCTGCTTTGGTCTGGGTCCAACAGTTTAACCACAGGTTAGGGGGGGGGGGGGGGGGG
>KZ652862.1:96274-106324 GCA_001010745.2 Gerris buenoi
TTGATCATTTGATTCCTGGGGGGGCTAATTTGGTTTAAGGTAGTGCTTAAGCCCCCTCTGCCCCCCCCCCCTAGGATCGCCACTGGCAGTGTATCTCTTTACTTGAACCAATTCCCCCGGTTTTTCTCAGCCTTATATCTCTGCTTCCTCTTACGATAAGATTCAAAATTTGGCATTTTTGCTACTGACACACACACTCACTCACTCATCATCAAAGTTATAAGTGATTTCCAGAGTAGCTAGAGACTAGTGAAAATTTGGTATACTTGTAGTCTTGTAGCTGTAGCTAGAGCAGAGCTATGGGAATTAAAATTAAAGTAGACATTATTTACTACTCTTTTATGTTTATTGCTTAAGACTTGGCTATAATCTAAATGAGGAAAAAACCATCAGAAACGCGTGTTGTTACAGAGTAGTTAGGTGGGTGAAAGAGGGAAGAACTTTAGAAGAAAAGAAAAAAAGTTCCAGACCCTATCTGAAAGTCTGCTATCATCATTCAAAATTTGGCCATGTGTTATGCAATAACAATAAAAGAACAGTCTTGCTCATGAAAATAGGACTTTGTCTGTACATGCTTCACAGGGTGTATACATACATATATATAATTTGTAGTTATTAATTTATTTACCTGAGATTCAAATGAGAAATTATCTTGAGTATCACATATTTGTTCTGTTTTGTCACCGTCTGTGATTGTAAGTCCTGCTTCGTCGCAACTTTTTCCCTTAAAAAAAAAAAAAAAAATTCAAATACATATTAATATTTCAATCTTTAATATAATCGAGTAGTGTCCCGACGACTCACCTCTAAATGATTTATAACGTTAAAAATTGATGCGCCATAAGCTGGGACTGAACCAGTGACCTCCTGCACCTGAGACTCAGACACTACCGCTGAGCTATGCCTGTGTAATGATTCGAAGGGCATAAAACTTTCTATTTAAACAGTATATGTCTATTTAAATATTTTAATTTTATATATAACTGCATAAAATTTACTATTTCAACAGTAAATATTTCTTTAAATAACTATTTTAATTATAACAAATTATCTCTCAACCATATTTATTATTTTGCCCGTTACCACGGGCCTAACGGCTAGTATAAAAATAAATGAAAAGCAGATAAAAAAAATATATTAAAAAACTAACTTGGCCGAATTGAAGCGATGTGCAGTCGAATTGAACGACAGCTTCATTAGGATTAGTCCTGAGACTGTAGTCGACAGCGTAGCCTGCTGGTGTGGGAGTGGGGGTCACTATAGACAAATCACTTCCCTTCAGATCAAGAATTTCAAATTGGTAGTCTGCTGCCTCAGATGGGCACCAAACTAACATTATAGTTGCCAATAGTGGAATGATAAGAGCCATCCTGTGAACCAACAAGTAAAACATTGCATTAAAACATATTATTAAAAATAGATTGGTTGTTGGTGAATTCTCACGATCGAGGGATTTCACACAAAAGGGTTTGGTGGTATTGTGAACATCAAATTATTCATCTGCAGAGGAACTGTAAAAAAAAAGGAAAAAATAAATCGGTCCGAGACAACTCAGAAAAACTTTCTCATATTATATGAGTTTATTACTTTTTTTATTTTATTACTTAGCCCAGTATTTTCCATTTATTAGCTGTCGAGTTTTCGTAGCAACATTTAATTATGGTTGAACATTTTATCAAAATGAATAATAAAAATGGGAGCCAGAGTAACCGAGCGTTTCAAGGCGCTTGCTCAGCTATCAATAAGTCGAGGCATCTCGAGGTCGTGGGTTCGATCCCGTGCCATGATGCTCTGAATTGCATCAATGAATCACGGACGGTGCAGGGCGAGGGACATCCTTTATGGGGACTCTTCCTCCACTCTTTGTTGTGGGTCCGATCCGTGTCATGATGATGTAATTTGTATCTATGGTTCGAGGATGGAGCAGGGCGAGGGACACCGATTATGGGGACTCTTTCCCCACACTTTGACGCACGCTTATATATAGCTTAAGAAAAATCAGACTGGCAGGGGGGGGGGGATANTAACTGAAAATAAATATATCCTTTTAGCGAATAAAAGGAGGGAGTTAACTGAAAATAAATATATCCTTTTAGCGAATAAAAGGAGGGAGTTAACTGAAAATAAATATATCCTTTTAGCGAATAAAAGGAGGGAGTTAACTGAAAATAAATATATCCTTTTAGCGAATAAAAGGAGGGAGTTAACTGAAAATAAATATATCCTTTTAGCGAATAAAAGGAGGGAGTTAACTGAAAATAAATATATCCTTTTAGCGAATAAAAGGAGGGAGTTAACTGAAAATAAATATATCCTTTTAGCGAATAAAAGGAGGGAGTTAACTGAAAATAAATATATCCTTTTAGCGAATAAAAGGAGGGAGTTAACTGAAAATAAATATATCCTTTTAGCGAATAAAAGGAGGGAGTTAACTGAAAATAAATATATCCTTTTAGCGAATAAAAGGAGGGAGTTAACTGAAAATAAATATATCCTTTTAGCGAATAAAAGGAGGGAGTTAACTGAAAATAAATATATCCTTTTAGCGAATAAAAGGAGGGAGTTAACTGAAAATAAATATATCCTTTTAGCGAATAAAAGGAGGGAGTTAACTGAAAATAAATATATCCTTTTAGCGAATAAAAGGAGGGAGTTAACTGAAAATAAATATATCCTTTTAGCGAATAAAAGGAGGGAGTTAACTGAAAATAAATATATCCTTTTAGCGAATAAAAGGAGGGAGTTAACTGAAAATAAATATATCCTTTTAGCGAATAAAAGGAGGGAGTTAACTGAAAATAAATATATCCTTTTAGCGAATAAAAGGAGGGAGTTAACTGAAAATAAATATATCCTTTTAGCGAATAAAAGGAGGGAGTTAACTGAAAATAAATATATCCTTTTAGCGAATAAAAGGAGGGAGTTAACTGAAAATAAATATATCCTTTTAGCGAATAAAAGGAGGGAGTTAACTGAAAATAAATATATCCTTTTAGCGAATAAAAGGAGGGAGTTAACTGAAAATAAATATATCCTTTTAGCGAATAAAAGGAGGGAGTTAACTGAAAATAAATATATCCTTTTAGCGAATAAAAGGAGGGAGTTAACTGAAAATAAATATATCCTTTTAGCGAATAAAAGGAGGGAGTTAACTGAAAATAAATATATCCTTTTAGCGAATAAAAGGAGGGAGTTAACTGAAAATAAATATATCCTTTTAGCGAATAAAAGGAGGGAGTTAACTGAAAATAAATATATCCTTTTAGCGAATAAAAGGAGGGAGTTAACTGAAAATAAATATATCCTTTTAGCGAATAAAAGGAGGGAGTTAACTGAAAATAAATATATCCTTTTAGCGAATAAAAGGAGGGAGTTAACTGAAAATAAATATATCCTTTTAGCGAATAAAAGGAGGGAGTTAACTGAAAATAAATATATCCTTTTAGCGAATAAAAGGAGGGAGTTAACTGAAAATAAATATATCCTTTTAGCGAATAAAAGGAGGGAGTTAACTGAAAATAAATATATCCTTTTAGCGAATAAAAGGAGGGAGTTAACTGAAAATAAATATATCCTTTTAGCGAATAAAAGGAGGGAGTTAACTGAAAATAAATATATCCTTTTAGCGAATAAAAGGAGGGAGTTAACTGAAAATAAATATATCCTTTTAGCGAATAAAAGGAGGGAGTTAACTGAAAATAAATATATCCTTTTAGCGAATAAAAGGAGGGAGTTAACTGAAAATAAATATATCCTTTTAGCGAATAAAAGGAGGGAGTTAACTGAAAATAAATATATCCTTTTAGCGAATAAAAGGAGGGAGTTAACTGAAAATAAATATATCCTTTTAGCGAATAAAAGGAGGGAGTTAACTGAAAATAAATATATCCTTTTAGCGAATAAAAGGAGGGAGTTAACTGAAAATAAATATATCCTTTTAGCGAATAAAAGGAGGGAGTTAACTGAAAATAAATATATCCTTTTAGCGAATAAAAGGAGGGAGTTAACTGAAAATAAATATATCCTTTTAGCGAATAAAAGGAGGGAGTTAACTGAAAATAAATATATCCTTTTAGCGAATAAAAGGAGGGAGTTAACTGAAAATAAATATATCCTTTTAGCGAATAAAAGGAGGGAGTTAACTGAAAATAAATATATCCTTTTAGCGAATAAAAGGAGGGAGTTAACTGAAAATAAATATATCCTTTTAGCGAATAAAAGGAGGGAGTTAACTGAAAATAAATATATCCTTTTAGCGAATAAAAGGAGGGAGTTAACTGAAAATAAATATATCCTTTTAGCGAATAAAAGGAGGGAGTTAACTGAAAATAAATATATCCTTTTAGCGAATAAAAGGAGGGAGTTAACTGAAAATAAATATATCCTTTTAGCGAATAAAAGGAGGGAGTTAACTGAAAATAAATATATCCTTTTAGCGAATAAAAGGAGGGAGTTAACTGAAAATAAATATATCCTTTTAGCGAATAAAAGGAGGGAGTTAACTGAAAATAAATATATCCTTTTAGCGAATAAAAGGAGGGAGTTAACTGAAAATAAATATATCCTTTTAGCGAATAAAAGGAGGGAGTTAACTGAAAATAAATATATCCTTTTAGCGAATAAAAGGAGGGAGTTAACTGAAAATAAATATATCCTTTTAGCGAATAAAAGGAGGGAGTTAACTGAAAATAAATATATCCTTTTAGCGAATAAAAGGAGGGAGTTAACTGAAAATAAATATATCCTTTTAGCGAATAAAAGGAGGGAGTTAACTGAAAATAAATATATCCTTTTAGCGAATAAAAGGAGGGAGTTAACTGAAAATAAATATATCCTTTTAGCGAATAAAAGGAGGGAGTTAACTGAAAATAAATATATCCTTTTAGCGAATAAAAGGAGGGAGTTAACTGAAAATAAATATATCCTTTTAGCGAATAAAAGGAGGGAGTTAACTGAAAATAAATATATCCTTTTAGCGAATAAAAGGAGGGAGTTAACTGAAAATAAATATATCCTTTTAGCGAATAAAAGGAGGGAGTTAACTGAAAATAAATATATCCTTTTAGCGAATAAAAGGAGGGAGTTAACTGAAAATAAATATATCCTTTTAGCGAATAAAAGGAGGGAGTTAACTGAAAATAAATATATCCTTTTAGCGAATAAAAGGAGGGAGTTAACTGAAAATAAATATATCCTTTTAGCGAATAAAAGGAGGGAGTTAACTGAAAATAAATATATCCTTTTAGCGAATAAAAGGAGGGAGTTAACTGAAAATAAATATATCCTTTTAGCGAATAAAAGGAGGGAGTTAACTGAAAATAAATATATCCTTTTAGCGAATAAAAGGAGGGAGTTAACTGAAAATAAATATATCCTTTTAGCGAATAAAAGGAGGGAGTTAACTGAAAATAAATATATCCTTTTAGCGAATAAAAGGAGGGAGTTAACTGAAAATAAATATATCCTTTTAGCGAATAAAAGGAGGGAGTTAACTGAAAATAAATATATCCTTTTAGCGAATAAAAGGAGGGAGTTAACTGAAAATAAATATATCCTTTTAGCGAATAAAAGGAGGGAGTTAACTGAAAATAAATATATCCTTTTAGCGAATAAAAGGAGGGAGTTAACTGAAAATAAATATATCCTTTTAGCGAATAAAAGGAGGGAGTTAACTGAAAATAAATATATCCTTTTAGCGAATAAAAGGAGGGAGTTAACTGAAAATAAATATATCCTTTTAGCGAATAAAAGGAGGGAGTTAACTGAAAATAAATATATCCTTTTAGCGAATAAAAGGAGGGAGTTAACTGAAAATAAATATATCCTTTTAGCGAATAAAAGGAGGGAGTTAACTGAAAATAAATATATCCTTTTAGCGAATAAAAGGAGGGAGTTAACTGAAAATAAATATATCCTTTTAGCGAATAAAAGGAGGGAGTTAACTGAAAATAAATATATCCTTTTAGCGAATAAAAGGAGGGAGTTAACTGAAAATAAATATATCCTTTTAGCGAATAAAAGGAGGGAGTTAACTGAAAATAAATATATCCTTTTAGCGAATAAAAGGAGGGAGTTAACTGAAAATAAATATATCCTTTTAGCGAATAAAAGGAGGGAGTTAACTGAAAATAAATATATCCTTTTAGCGAATAAAAGGAGGGAGTTAACTGAAAATAAATATATCCTTTTAGCGAATAAAAGGAGGGAGTTAACTGAAAATAAATATATCCTTTTAGCGAATAAAAGGAGGGAGTTAACTGAAAATAAATATATCCTTTTAGCGAATAAAAGGAGGGAGTTAACTGAAAATAAATATATCCTTTTAGCGAATAAAAGGAGGGAGTTAACTGAAAATAAATATATCCTTTTAGCGAATAAAAGGAGGGAGTTAACTGAAAATAAATATATCCTTTTAGCGAATAAAAGGAGGGAGTTAACTGAAAATAAATATATCCTTTTAGCGAATAAAAGGAGGGAGTTAACTGAAAATAAATATATCCTTTTAGCGAATAAAAGGAGGGAGTTAACTGAAAATAAATATATCCTTTTAGCGAATAAAAGGAGGGAGTTAACTGAAAATAAATATATCCTTTTAGCGAATAAAAGGAGGGAGTTAACTGAAAATAAATATATCCTTTTAGCGAATAAAAGGAGGGAGTTAACTGAAAATAAATATATCCTTTTAGCGAATAAAAGGAGGGAGTTAACTGAAAATAAATATATCCTTTTAGCGAATAAAAGGAGGGAGTTAACTGAAAATAAATATATCCTTTTAGCGAATAAAAGGAGGGAGTTAACTGAAAATAAATATATCCTTTTAGCGAATAAAAGGAGGGAGTTAACTGAAAATAAATATATCCTTTTAGCGAATAAAAGGAGGGAGTTAACTGAAAATAAATATATCCTTTTAGCGAATAAAAGGAGGGAGTTAACTGAAAATAAATATATCCTTTTAGCGAATAAAAGGAGGGAGTTAACTGAAAATAAATATATCCTTTTAGCGAATAAAAGGAGGGAGTTAACTGAAAATAAATATATCCTTTTAGCGAATAAAAGGAGGGAGTTAACTGAAAATAAATATATCCTTTTAGCGAATAAAAGGAGGGAGTTAACTGAAAATAAATATATCCTTTTAGCGAATAAAAGGAGGGAGTTAACTGAAAATAAATATATCCTTTTAGCGAATAAAAGGAGGGAGTTAACTGAAAATAAATATATCCTTTTAGCGAATAAAAGGAGGGAGTTAACTGAAAATAAATATATCCTTTTAGCGAATAAAAGGAGGGAGTTAACTGAAAATAAATATATCCTTTTAGCGAATAAAAGGAGGGAGTTAACTGAAAATAAATATATCCTTTTAGCGAATAAAAGGAGGGAGTTAACTGAAAATAAATATATCCTTTTAGCGAATAAAAGGAGGGAGTTAACTGAAAATAAATATATCCTTTTAGCGAATAAAAGGAGGGAGTTAACTGAAAATAAATATATCCTTTTAGCGAATAAAAGGAGGGAGTTAACTGAAAATAAATATATCCTTTTAGCGAATAAAAGGAGGGAGTTAACTGAAAATAAATATATCCTTTTAGCGAATAAAAGGAGGGAGTTAACTGAAAATAAATATATCCTTTTAGCGAATAAAAGGAGGGAGTTAACTGAAAATAAATATATCCTTTTAGCGAATAAAAGGAGGGAGTTAACTGAAAATAAATATATCCTTTTAGCGAATAAAAGGAGGGAGTTAACTGAAAATAAATATATCCTTTTAGCGAATAAAAGGAGGGAGTTAACTGAAAATAAATATATCCTTTTAGCGAATAAAAGGAGGGAGTTAACTGAAAATAAATATATCCTTTTAGCGAATAAAAGGAGGGAGTTAACTGAAAATAAATATATCCTTTTAGCGAATAAAAGGAGGGAGTTAACTGAAAATAAATATATCCTTTTAGCGAATAAAAGGAGGGAGTTAACTGAAAATAAATATATCCTTTTAGCGAATAAAAGGAGGGAGTTAACTGAAAATAAATATATCCTTTTAGCGAATAAAAGGAGGGAGTTAACTGAAAATAAATATATCCTTTTAGCGAATAAAAGGAGGGAGTTAACTGAAAATAAATATATCCTTTTAGCGAATAAAAGGAGGGAGTTAACTGAAAATAAATATATCCTTTTAGCGAATAAAAGGAGGGAGTTAACTGAAAATAAATATATCCTTTTAGCGAATAAAAGGAGGGAGTTAACTGAAAATAAATATATCCTTTTAGCGAATAAAAGGAGGGAGTTAACTGAAAATAAATATATCCTTTTAGCGAATAAAAGGAGGGAGTTAACTGAAAATAAATATATCCTTTTAGCGAATAAAAGGAGGGAGTTAACTGAAAATAAATATATCCTTTTAGCGAATAAAAGGAGGGAGTTAACTGAAAATAAATATATCCTTTTAGCGAATAAAAGGAGGGAGTTAACTGAAAATAAATATATCCTTTTAGCGAATAAAAGGAGGGAGTTAACTGAAAATAAATATATCCTTTTAGCGAATAAAAGGAGGGAGTTAACTGAAAATAAATATATCCTTTTAGCGAATAAAAGGAGGGAGTTAACTGAAAATAAATATATCCTTTTAGCGAATAAAAGGAGGGAGTTAACTGAAAATAAATATATCCTTTTAGCGAATAAAAGGAGGGAGTTAACTGAAAATAAATATATCCTTTTAGCGAATAAAAGGAGGGAGTTAACTGAAAATAAATATATCCTTTTAGCGAATAAAAGGAGGGAGTTAACTGAAAATAAATATATCCTTTTAGCGAATAAAAGGAGGGAGTTAACTGAAAATAAATATATCCTTTTTTCGAAGAAAATTAAGCTATTGCAATGGCTTCAAAATTTTTGTAATGAAATGTTTTGAAAATTTTTTTTTTCATGGAAATCCGTTTCAGACCATTCTGAATCTATTCCTACAATTTAACACTTGTTTATGTATGTACGTATATATGTGTCACTCCAGACGATATCTCCCCTTAGGCTGCACTTAACAATTTCATACAAATTTTATCAAAAACAAAATCATATCAAAAGAAAGGATGAGTCCGTTGGCCAGAATTTTTGGAGTTCATTTAGGGGTCAAATTTTGACAATTTAGGGTCAAATTTTGACCACTAAGGGTTAAATTTTGTCCATTTAGGGTCAAAAATAGCATAAATACATGTTTTTTTCCATTTTACCCCCCTTTTAAATGAAAATATGATAAAATTGTACATAACAACAATTAATGTACTCCTAAAGAGCTTTCCAACGTTGTGCATCTTGAAGGGTAAATACTATTTTGACTTTGGTCCCCCGTACCCGTGTGTACCAAAAAAAAAAAAAAANGGGGTGCTTCCCCCCCCCCAAAAAAAATAAAATAAAACAACTTCTACAATGAATCACTTCAACAAAACAACAACTTGAGAATAAAAAAATCTAACATTTATTTTATTCAAATGCAAATCTAGCCAGATAAGTATTTTTTTTTCCGGGAAACATCAAGTTACTGATGAGAAAATTGCTTCAAGGTAAGAAGTCAGGTTGGATCTTCGCCGGGAAGGAATTATTATGTTTATTGTATATGTAGTGTTCAAATCATCGTTGTATTTAGTATTTAATTGCGTTTAATCAATATGTTACGTTTTGTTATTATAATTTATCATTGATATAAATATAGTTATCAAAATGACCTCTGTTAAATTAACAGAACAGAATTATTGTGATTTATAGATTACAATTAAATAGTTTTTTTTAATTTTATTATTATAATTGCAATTTATGGGGGAATGCAAATTGGTCAAGGTTTAGATGTATATATTGTCCACTTTAGTGTTTCTGAAATAAAATTATTTGATGGTATATGAATTAAATCATATTGTCAAAAAATTACATAGCTTCAATTCGACCATACGGATATTTAGTTTTTTTTTTTATTAATAATTTTGATTTGACGCTTAACTACATTTCAAACTTGTATATGCATTCATTCATTCAACACACACACATACATACATACATATATATATTTAT
>KZ652862.1:134822-149107 GCA_001010745.2 Gerris buenoi
GACTACCTCCTGCTTTATTTAATTCTCCCTCTAACCACCTCTTACCACCTCTAACCACCTCTTACCACCTCTAACCACCTCCAACCAACCTCTAACCATCTCATACCAACTCTAACCACCTCCAACCACCCCTAACCATCACTAACCACCTCCAACTCTTTTAACCACCTCTAACCCCCACTAACTACATTCTTGTAGAAAATAAATTTCTACTAGATTAACACCAGTTTTAGGATGGGAAATGCACACTTGACTGGTCTACTGTATGCAGTACATGCGTGTGAAACATGTCTGGTATTCCAGCTGAGCAGGTCTGTCAGATCTTTGACCCAGGCATCAGGTGGAGTTGTACGGATACATTAACCACTCAGTCTCACACTGTCAGCAATAATAGCAGTGCTTATTAACTGAACTCATCACAAACAACATCTCTCTGTACTGTGATTGGTCGCGGTGATAACACTCCATTTCTTTTCTATTGTTTACACCTGTAGACACAGTATTGTTGTTAAACATTCTTTTATCACTGTTTTTCTCTTATCTTATCATTTCATCTAATCAATACACAAATGTATAAACAATAAGAAAAAAAACAATAAAAATAAAAGTTCTGCTTCGTTTTTATTCCTTTATTTTTTCTTTTGATTACTTTTTTTTTTTTAGTTTGAAATGAAAAGTATTCACGAGTTAATGAATACTTGGGATGAGTACCGTCTTCTAACCGTGACCATCTTCGTTATCGTATCTTTCTTTATGAACGGTTTCGTATATACCGTTCTTCAGTTATAGGACCGACCTTCAGTGAGTGCACATCAAGCTTGTTTTAAAACTTGGCTACTACAGTGTGTTTTTACATTATTTCGTGTAATAATGTATAATTTTTTTTTTTTTTTTTTTCTTATTATTCGACTTTGTCATGAAATGTTACCGTTTTAAACGACAAATAAAGATAATGATTATGATTATGAAAATGGGCTAATTATGACCTACCATCCATATTTAATTAAAAGCAAGCATGTAGTTTTTATGATATATGTTGGTTTGCAAAAATATAAAACAACAGTCCGAAATTTTTAAAAGTCTGCCTCAAATACTGCGTTTTTATGAATTTACAGACAGTCCTTTTGGACCCAAAAAAGTTCAATACTACCCATTTCTGATTTAAAAACAAAATAATACCACAAACCTTATATTGTACAGACTAAAATTTTATTAATATATGAAAAAAAAAGAATATAAATATTAACTACCTAGATAAGTGACGAGTCTTTTGAGCCCGACGGTGTTCTTCCTCATCAAGAAGAGAATATCTTCGGGCTGAATAACGTCCCGATCTCTCATGGAAGCGACTCCCTTTGCCTGGGCTACAATCGAAAGCAGCTGCTTCAGAATGATCTTTTCAAGAAGCATTGCTGTCTCAACCGAAGGGTCAGGGCTATCTCCAAGCCCATACATCATCATCTGGATTTCTACAATAGAAAACACATAGTATTTTACATTAAAATTATATAAGTCACAATAACAATTGTAAAATCTTTAATTTGAAGTTGGGCACTCTTTTGGTTGGCTACATGCCTTTTTTATTTTGAGATTGAGATGAATTTGTTGGATAATTTTGTGACTTATAATAAGAATACAGGGTGTCCTAGCTAATATGGAACAGCGAAATATCTCCGGAACCATGATAGATAGAAAGATGTGGTTTTCAGGGTTAAATAATGTCTAAAAAGACGCTTCCAGAACATATGCTGAGCATTTTCTGTGTTCAGCAGAAACGTGTGAAATTTACAAAATTAAAAAAAAGTGAATAGGAAGCTATATTTTTAAGACTAGATGTGGATTCTATGGCTAAAAATAAGAATTTTTTACTAAAGGAAATTTTTTGCTCCGAGCATTAGTTTGCCTTCTGGAGAGCCCTGAATGTGCTTGAAAATTGAAACTTTAAGTCCATTTTACAGCTAAACTAATAGATTTAGGAAAATAATTCAGGAGACAAAAAAATCTTATTTTTAGCCATAGAATCTAAATCCATTCTTAAAAAGATGCATTATTGATATTTTTTTCAATATTTTTGCCCTGCTGAACACCCTTTTAGACAAAAATCAGTTATATATAAGGTATGAATTTTAGATTGGATTTGGATTCTATGACTAAAAATAAGAAGTTATTAAAAAAATAGTTGTTATTAAGTCTTTCACAGATTAAATTGAATAATTGACATGTTAAAACACATAACATAACAAAATATCTCCTCAGATATGGGTTATGAAGGAAAGCCATCAGCTAGTTCTCCTGACGGAAATTCCAAGTGTCGTTAACGTTTGTTTCTAAGTTTGATGTCACATTTATTAAAAAATAAACTTTTTTTCTTCCTTATCATGGACATGGACAACATCCTAATAAACATCCTAGTAAACATCCACATATTTATTATACCATTCATGAGCTGCAATGTTAAACATAATCACTTAATTCACACTATCCTAGATAATCTTAGCAACGAGCCCATTAAGAAATCCTAGTAGGATTACCACATACTACTATAAAATTTACTAGGTCTATATGCTTAGAGATTTTAATCCCAGCAGAAACTACTACTGTTATCAATTTTAAAAACACCATAAGCCTCTAATTTAACACAAGTTTTTCTTAAAGTGTAAACTAGACCTGACTGTCTTACATAGTTAATAGGTAATGTATTGATTTCAGCTCCACTATCTACTTAGTTTAAAATAAACTGGGATGCCTTCAACGTTGACAACTTTGCGCCATATTACTGTTTGTAAAGTTTTGGCTGTATCCACATTGTAATCATTGCTCTCTCACCAGGACTCTTAATGTTCTAAATAAGGCAAGATCTATAAATTCTGGCCAAATTTTTTGACCAACTTCAGTAAAATAAATTGATGGAAAATTATTGTTCCAGCCACATTTTCTACAAAATATACCTACAGTCTGCACGCAGTTAGAATTAGTGCGTTGACAGTGCGGGAAAAACTAGCAAATGGGGTAAGGAGCCAATGATAGCTTAAGATTTTCCCGGACAAAAGGTCGGGCCAACTAGGCAAAGATAAATGTCTCTAGTGGAGGGGAGAGGCCCTCTGGATAACAGTATAAGAAGGCTTCGTAGTGGCTTTATTTTTTCCCCCAGAGAGTGCCAATCTGTGTGTCACTCGATTTCCCGTGCTGTCAACGCACTTATTCTAACTGCGTGCAGACTGTAGGCATATTTCACTAAAGTATAACGTGATCTATTCGACACTCTGATTTATTCTTAGTTTCATTATCTCTAGAATATTTAGCTCTAGTTGTACTGAAACAATTACGTCTGACTTTATCTAAGTTTTTAGAGCACTGTCTTGATTACTCTGCTATAGCTTATTTTGTTCAGCTAAATCAGTTGACTCAAATAAAGATGCAATTTGTCCTAAAGAGGCTTCAACCCTCTGAAATATCTTTTTAACAGATTTAGAATTAATACCAAGAGCAATGTGCCTTCAGTTCGAACAAGCAGTTCCCTTTAACTTGACAAATCTTGCTAATACATCCTTCAAAAATATTCTGTAAACCCTAACTACTAACACGCAGAAATTATGCGTAATCAAAATGTATAATTGTTCATCCAGTCTTACACCTACATAAATGTGATTATCACATTTATATTTTCTTCGTACTTCTTATCACAAAGAGAGTTTACTACTGATAATAAACAATTATTCACGCGCGAAGAGAAGTATAATTTCTATTATAATATAAATCGAGAAATTAAATAAAACAAAGTTATTAATCGGTATAAATATACCCTTATCATGATTCTTAACTTCTAGAATGTTCATCAATACAATTTTTACCTTCAGTAAATGAAATGTCACTTGAGGATGATAAAGACCTGTCTTGTCCAGGCATCCTTAACACTTTAAATTTACTCCGTCGAATTAAATACAAACAATTACTTAAAAATAGACAAGATAAAACTTCAAAAATATAAATCTTATCACTGTTCTTTAATTTTAAAGTTCAAGAATGAAATGCCTAAACATAGATTTAGATGTTCTGTTGCGGTTATCATTTGACATTTATCAACTAGTGTTGCTTCTACAATAAAGTTAATAACTAAACAAAGAGTTAAAAATCTAAACCAAATTTCTAGACAACTTGTCCCCATAAAAAATTAAAATATATTATTCAGAGTGCTTATTATGTACTTTTTTTTAGAATCCGTAGGTAAAACGAGAATTTTTTAACAACGAGAATAATTACTTTACAAACGAGAATAATTTTCTGCGTTTGTCTGCCTGTCGTTGACGCATCTTCGAAAAAAAGTATCCAAAAAGTAAAAAATTTAAGTAAGTATCCAAAAAAAAAAAAAATATGAGTGAGGCCCTCACGCATTAGAAGTGAAACTTGAGTTCTAGAATGCATTGCTCTCTTTAATTTTTTGACGAATTTATTATTTCAAGATTGACAAAAATGGTTGTGGGAAAATTTAATTGAAAATAAATAAATAAAGAATGTTTATAAATGTGTATATAACATTTATACTATATTATCATTTATACCAGTGGTTCTTAACCTTTTGGTAACCACGGCCCCCTTGAAATCTCCAAATATAATATAATATATAGTACCTAAATACCTTTCGAGGCCCCTGGGGGCCACGCCCCCCCCCCCCGGTTAAGAACTGACGCCGACGCACCTCGAAATGATTTGTTATTGCTGCGGTAAGGCAACCACATTTATTCCAACAAAAATTACTATAGGCAACCACATTTATTCCAATAAAAATAAATATTTGTTTTGATTTGAGGTCTTTAAATAGATATAATAACTCATTTAAATTAATTTAATTAGTTTTTACTTTTTTCTTTTAAGTATAAAATTAAGCTCGTTGCCATAAACCCAAACAATAATCTAATTATACTACATCTAATATTACGGTTATATACCAATTTTGTGGATCCTCTAATCAGCAAGGTAATTGGTGTAGTGGTCAGCGCGTTTGACCCACACTCCGGAGGTCAGTGGTTCGCATCTCACCTGAGTGAAAGATTTTTTACAGATAAATCTTTCACCAGGATTAGTCTCGGAACACAACTTCCGTTTCATTTCTTCCGTCACACAAATTTCATTACAATTCATCTGTAAAAATGTTGGAATCTTGGACGAGTCTCGAATCGCAAACTTCGTTACATGAGGTCCCCTTAAGAAAAAATTCACTCTACCGCCGCCAAAGAAGTTTCACTTCAAAAAATTGAAACTTTTCAATTAATACGACGTGTAATAGCAGTAACCTAATTACAGAAGAAAAATATAGGAAAAAAATCATCAGTCAAAATAAGGGGGTTGATAATTTTTTAACGAAAACGGAAATGCATCGTGTGCAGGGTTTTTTGGGATTGTCCCGGTTTTGAACGGAGAGATTGAAATCGTCGAAAAATATGCGCATTCTGATAAATTGTTGTAAAATGATTGATTGATGTAGTTTTAGTTTTATAAAGCAAAGTTTAGTATAGATAGATAAAGATAAAACGAAAATGTCACAGTTCTACAAAATTTAACAAACTTTCGGGCACCAAGAAAAATTCACCTGAATTTCGTCTGAACAGAGGGGGGGGGGGGCTGTTTAAATGTTAATTTTCTAAAACATCTACAACTATCGGTCCTAGCAAAAAACTACTCTTTATCCAAAATTCAAGTATAGTCATTAGGGGCTCTTAAATTTTATTACAATTCATCATCTGTTTGGTAAATTTATTCTTAATCTTAGTAGTTATAGGCCAATACTTTATATAAAATTTTATTACCGACATTAAATTTAATGATTCTATAAAGGAAATAAACTCTTACATTAAATTTCAAAACATTTTTACAAATAAGAAGTGAAAATCTGTGTGGCAAAAAGATCGCTATTTGTTAAAGGAGAAAAATAACCTTCTTTTGTTGACAAACAAATGATGCTGTCCTACCCCCTACCCCCAAGGCCTTACCCCTACTACACTAGTGGCTTTATTTTTTCCCTCACATAGGTTGGCCAACCTGAGGGTCAAAAAAATAATACTAATTGTAAAAAGAGTATAATTTACGTTGGTCAATTTTAAATTGCCGCTATTTCGGATAGGATTATAGACGCACCTCTAGTTTTTGCTATTCTTTTTCTTTAAAACGAGTTGCCACACGGTAGGGGTTCATACTTAAAATTTGTTAGTTTACGCTCCCCTAAAATAGCTGATATTGAGGGAGTGGGGCAAGTTACTCTTTACACTAAAAATTCTACTTCCTAATGCTTAATAAATAATATCATTAATTTTATTGTTCTCCGCTAATGCTAATACTTTAAAAAGTTAATGGTGTGTCACCACACTTTTGGGATATAAATAGGTGTAAGTTATCCGCACTTATTATTTGAGGTTTTTACAATTTTAACTGTTCGCTGGGAACTTGTACTGAAATTCCTACTCCAAAAGTGGCACTCGATTTATTGGCGTGAGAAACCCTAGATTATATAGTGATAAGTAGAAGTGGGCTAAAGAGGGGGGTGAGGTCAAAGGGGATGATAGTATATCAAGGGTTCCCCCCCCCCCATACACACACACACACCCTCTTTTTTCTCACAGACTGCATTGTCATACCTAGGACCAAAGGATTAATTATAAAAGAACTGCAAGAGCAAAAGCATCACAAAGACAATAGATTTCTCTGACGTCAACATCATGAATAGAAGCATCTGTCATCGGCAGATTGATGAAGGGAACCAATCTCAAAACAAGGCTGATTTTTAGCACAAAAGTTGTTTGTATTATGGTAAAATTAAGAATGTTAAGGTGCTTGGAAACTCATTTTGTACGAACTTGTATCTTAGGCAATTTTATTAGGGAAAATTTTAGTTCTCGTATCTCTATATATATCCGTAAGATACCTAGGTCTCCATCTTGACTGACGATTGACTTGGGCTCTGCACGCCAAAACTAAACGAAGTACACTAACAGACGGTAAAAACTCGTACTGCGACTCCTCGACCAAAGATCCCACCTATCCCTTTCTAATAAACTCTTTATATCTACAATTCAATACTCAAATCTATATGGACCTAGGACCTATGGAATTGAGCTATAGTATAGCACCAAACGCTCAAATTCTTATAGGGTCCAATCCCTTCAATCGAAGATCCTTCGAAAAATCATTAACTCTCCCTCATACGTTTCCAATATAAACTCTTTATATTCAATTCAATACTCAAACCTATTTGGACCTATGGAATTGAGCTCTGGGGTACCACCAAACGCTCAAATTCGTATAGGATCCAGGATCTAAACCCTTCAGTCAAAGATCCTTCGAAAAATCACTAACTCTCCCGCATACGTTTCTAACGTTTCCAATCTCACAATCCACAACGACCTCAAAGTTCCTTTTGTATAAGACCTCGTTTCTTTCCGCTACATAAAGTTCCATTAAAAAACCTAAACCATCATCCTCATCAACCCATGGATTCTAAACCAGAATCCATGGCTCCCATGAAATATCCATATCCCCGACCATCCTCCCCGTCGTCTGAAGAGATGTTGACCAAGAGATTTATTACAATAATAAAAATAATGTACAATACCTGTTAGGAGTACTACCACTGGGTAGCCTCTCCTCTAACGATACACCATGCTAATTAATCTTTGTAATAGCTATGTAACTAATAGCAATCTTTTACAAGTATGCAACTTAAAATAAAAATTTTAAATTTTAAAAAAAAGTGTCATATGTGCCTGTCGGTCGGTCCTCAATTTTTGAGAACCAACATATCTTAACAACTACTTGCTATTTTTCCGATTTAATGAAATTCTGTTGCGGCAGAGAAAAATCATTCTCCTGCGTAGCTTAGTTGGAAATAGCGCTACACTGGAAATGTAGAGAACCGTGGTTCAAGTCCCGGTGCTGGAGTCTAGTTTTCTCTGTCTGTCTCCCAGTGTTAATAATAATTATAATTTGATTGAAATTTTGATGTTAGGTAACAATTTATCAAGTTATTGTTGGTCCCATATAAGTTTCAACCTTATGCACCTATTGGTTTCTTCTCCAGATAAGTACGAAGTATTTTTTATCATCACCTACATAAATCAATGTACTTCTCTTGTTCGTTGGACAACTTTTTCCGCCTAAGCGTTCGTATTTCATATTTAACTATCAACTTATCATTATTAACTATTTTTTGAATATTCTATACATATTTATAGCAAGACAAAAAAAAATCTTCTTGGCTTTCAATGATAAAAAAAGCTTTTCTTTTGCCTTAACTCCGCTTAGTGCAAATAGTTAGTCACTTTAAATTTTGGCCTTTTTCCAACTCCGCCATTTATAAGAAGTTAGTATCGTATACCTTAGCAGTGTGATTTTATAATTTCTATTTTATGAAAAGCGTAAGGAACTTTGTTCCTACCGGATGTCCCATGACACAACACGTATTTTATTTTTGTTTATTTACAGCAAGTGATTCCAGACTTTAGACATTAGCAAGAAAACCTAAAGAAAATTTGTATTTATATTAATACAGCTTTTGCAGATCAAAACTTTTGATTACAGAAACGAGAAAATATCTAAAATCTAGACTCTAACGAGACCCCTTTCATAAGCTTCAACGTAGTTTTTTAAACTTTATCTTTCTTCTTGAGAAATAAGTTTCTAAAATTTAAAATATTAAGACATTTTATTTATTTTTTTTTTCTCTCTTAAAACATTTATTCTTTTTGTTAAAAGAAAAATATTTTATTCTATTTAGTAGTTTTTTAAAAAAAACACTTTGCATTAGGCCTTGTGTCCTAAAATAGAGGCATTGTTTTCAGAGTAATAATCCAGTGTTATAAAGCAACTTTTATTTTGTTTTTTTATGTTTTTTAAAAAAAAATTCTGAGATTTGAATGTTATTTTTAAAAAAGGGTCAGGTTTAAAGCGTGGTACTTAGATTTTAATATACAACAAGGAATATCTGTATTGCAGGAATAGTCTATCCTTGTCGTTTGTCGTATTATTGGATCCTTTCCAAGGTTATTTTCTAATGTGTTTTTATCATTTCTTTCTCGCTTTTTATCCTTTCTTATCACTCCCTTTAACATATAATTGATAAAAATATTCTCTTTCCTTGTTTATTTAAGAGATAAATAAAATTTCACTATTTTTTTTTTTATTGAATAGCCAAGGGTGGGAGAATGAAATAAAAAAATAATGTAAAGCGAGAAAAATATCAGAGTTAAGAGAACTGCTTGTGGAACTCCGTAGATTAGATTGCGATATCAAACATTCTGAATCTGCGGGCCCATTAGTTCACCCAGTTTTACCCTAGAGGGAGAAGATGGTTCTCCCCACCATGAATATTCATCTAGTAATATACATACATATTCGTTTGGTTCCATCAAGCATCAGTTTATATTCAATCGTAGCTTTGATTCATTTGACCGTTCAGTTCACTAGTTCACTTAAAGATTCTATTAAATCTTGACATCGTTCTTGTTATTGCTTTTGATAAGGGTTTAATTTAAAAAAGAATATTTTTATCTCTTAATAAATCTAATTTATTTTAAAATATCTCTACCCCATTTCTTTAATTTTTGGCGAAATATGTGAAAAACTAAAACAATTTCAGTTGTTGCTACAACGAGGTATGTAGCATCAACTGTTTTAGCCTAATTCGACTGGACTTAAGTGGTTTAGGTTCATTACTTAAAAAAAAAAAATCCATTTTTTGTTTTTTTACAACTGCAACAAAACTATTTTGTCTACAGGCTTCATCTTGTGCTTGAATAAAAGCCAATTAAATTTACTACAACTTAGTTTCTAATAAGTTTTCTTGGAGGGTAAAGGTTTTATGCCGATTTTCGCCCCGAAACGAGAGCAATACTTACATTTTCCATTTTTTGGGAAACACTGTCAATTTTTGAAGTGTCATATCTCGGTAACTATTAGACGTACAGAGTTGTAACTGGACGTGAAAAGAAGCAAAATATCCGTTCTACAACTTCATTCCTTGAAACTTTTCTCGTAGGTAAACATTTAACGCCGATATTTGCCCCGATACTTAAACAATATTTAAAATTTCCATTTTTTGAAAAAAATAAATAAATCAATTTTTGAAGTACCACATCTCGGGAATTATTGGACGTAAAGAGTTGCCGTTGGACTTAAATTGTTGTAAATTTATTGCATTCAAAAACTAGTAAGAAAAATTAACATTGAACAACGCATAGTTTACGAGGTATATAGCAACAACTGATTTTTTTTCAGTTTTTCACATATTTCGCCAAAAATTAAAGAGGGGGCCCTTAAGGCACCATTCTACTTGTACACCTTCTGTAACTCTAGAACCGTTCACTTTAGCAAGATTATGCAAAGAATCATTTTTGTTCGCAATTTAATTTAAATTATTTTGGTATATGACACTTTTTGCGCTAAACCACATAGTTTTGTAAATATTTTAGAAAAACTGATAAAAACTACTAATTTGCCAACTTAACCCCCCCTTCCGCCAAACCCTACGCTTAAAATGGTGTAACTTTTTACCGAACAATATGGGGGCTGTCTAGAACAATTTGGAGTTGGAGGGAAACTTTTACTTTGGATGTTAGGGTTTGGGTCTAATTGCACCGTACTACTATAGATGTCGATGGTGTAAAACATGTCTCACTCTTCTGGGATGCGAACCATCAATAGATGTAGAAGGTGTAAAACATGTCTCACTCTTCTGGGATGTGAACCATCAATAGATGAAGAAGGTGTAAAACATGTCTCACTCTTCTGGGATGCGAACCATCAATAGATGAAGAAGGTGTAAAACATGTCTCACTCTTCTGGGATGCGAACCATCAATAGATGAAGAAGGTGTAAAACATGTCTCACTCTTCTGGGATGCGAACCATCAATAGATGAAGAAGGTGTAAAACATGTCTCACTCTTCTGGGATGCGAACCATCAATAGATGAAGAAGGTGTAAAACATGTCTCACTCTTCTGGGATGCGAACCATCAATAGATGAAGAAGGTGTAAAACATGTCTCACTCTTCTGGGATGCGAACCATCAATAGATGAAGAAGGTGTAAAACATGTCTCACTCTTCTGGGATGCGAACCATCAATAGATGAAGAAGGTGTAAAACATGTCTCACTCTTCTGGGATGCGAACCATCAATAGATGAAGAAGGTGTAAAACATGTCTCACTCTTCTGGGATGCGAACCATCAATAGATGAAGAAGGTGTAAAACATGTCTCACTCTTCTGGGATGCGAACCATCAATAGATGAAGAAGGTGTAAAACATGTCTCACTCTTCTGGGATGCGAACCATCAATAGATGAAGAAGGTGTAAAACATGTCTCACTCTTCTGGGATGCGAACCATCAATAGATGAAGAAGGTGTAAAACATGTCTCACTCTTCTGGGATGCGAACCATCAATAGATGAAGAAGGTGTAAAACATGTCTCACTCTTCTGGGATGCGAACCATCAATAGATGAAGAAGGTGTAAAACATGTCTCACTCTTCTGGGATGCGAACCATCAATAGATGAAGAAGGTGTAAAACATGTCTCACTCTTCTGGGATGCGAACCATCAATAGATGTCGATGGTGTAAAACATGTCTCACTCTTCTGGGATGCGAACTATCTATAGATGTCGATGGTGTAAAACATGTCTCACCCTTCTGGGATTTGAACCATTAGCCATTAATTAATGTCAATCTTTTGACTTTTATTTCAAGTGCTATTTGTTAATCCTTAAATAGAGATAATAATAATAGTTCAGGAGATAGCGTGCAAAAAATGTCTGACTTACATCAAGCTAGAATTTTGTATACAATCAATCTTTTAGCGCCTTTTAAGAATATGTGGTGGGCTAAGTTCGAGCGGTCATGTCTTTCCAATTATGGTGGACAATGCGATTTTCATGATCCTGAGTACAGAATTAGTTAGTAGACCGACAATCAAGTTGATGTTAGTCTGTCCCTTGACAGGCGACCATGTTGATTTTTAGTAATATTTGAATAACAAACCTATCAACTGTGAAAATAACATCGACTTGATTGTTTTTGTCTACTAACTTATTCTGAACTCAGGATCATGAATATCATACTGTCCACCTTAATTGGCGGGACATGGCCACTCTTCACCATTTTGTTTTTTTCAAATGCCTATTGGCAAGCTATGTCCCGCAGACGAACTTAGCCGACCACATATTCTTAAAAGACACTAAAAGATCAACTTGTATACAGATTCTAGCTTGATGTTAGTCAGACACTTTTTTGCACGCTATCTCCTGGACTATAATAATAATAATAAAAAGAAAAGAAAAAAAGCTAAACTCAGTTAAATATTGTTTGTATAATATAATAGTTGAATTATAAGTAAAAAATTTGCCAAATATATTTTCTTTATTTTACTCGTACCATAAAGTTTAGAAAATAAATTAAATCATTGGAATATACAGGCAAGGACTATTTGCGTGGTAAGCTTCCAATGACGTAAGAGTAAATTTAGGTAGGGGTTAATTTGTGTCAAAAGGAAGAAGGAGGGGGGAAAGATACAATTGATACTTAAAGGCTCTTCAAATTTGGCCCATTAACAAGGTGTTACGTGGGTCATGGGCTCAAGTCACCTCCCTTTAAACGCCCTTGATCCTACATAAAAAAATCTAATCCAAAATTTAAAATGTCAATTATAATTTAATCATAATAATTTTTTAGTTTATAAGATACGTTTATATCTTTAAAAAATAATAATAATGAATCAATTATGTATTTAAAAAAAAAATTATTAACCATCGATTTTTTTTTCTTTTTTGATCCTTATTTTATTTATTTTTTATTATTTTATTATTTTTGTAGTATCGAAAATTTAAATTTTTTGAACCATCGACAACAAATTTATTTTTGTGGAAATCAATCGATGGTTTTTATTGATTGTTTTTTTTTTTAAGGAAAGATAGCGGTATATAGAAGGGATATCGATCCGGTGGTTGTGCCACCCCCACCCCCGACAGCCGGGGGTGGGGAGACAACAGATCGACCCATCCCTGCCCCCGCAGAGTTCAGTCTTGCTTGAGTCCGCATGCGCTCAGTATAGCCCCTTACCGCTCCGCTCCCTACGGCTCCATAGCTACAATCCCAACTGTATGTAATCACGCCAAATATGTCTCTTGATTTTACTTTTGCTTTGGTTTTTTTGCCATAAAATTATTTACTAATAAATATTATTAATTTTTTNATTCTAGCTTGATGTTAGTCAGACACTTTTTTGCACGCTATCTCCTGGACTATAATAATAATAATAAAAAGAAAAGAAAAAAAGCTAAACTCAGTTAAATATTGTTTGTATAATATAATAGTTGAATTATAAGTAAAAAATTTGCCAAATATATTTTCTTTATTTTACTCGTACCATAAAGTTTAGAAAATAAATTAAATCATTGGAATATACAGGCAAGGACTATTTGCGTGGTAAGCTTCCAATGACGTAAGAGTAAATTTAGGTAGGGGTTAATTTGTGTCAAAAGGAAGAAGGAGGGGGGGAGGATACAATTGATACTTAAAGGCTCTTCAAATTTGGCCCATTAACAAGGTGTTACGTGGGTCATGGGCTCAAGTCACCTCCCTTTAAACGCCCTTGATCCTACATAAAAAAATCTAATCCAAAATTTAAAATGTCAATTATAATTTAATCATAATAATTTTTTAGTTTATAAGATACGTTTATATCTTTAAAAAATAATAATAATGAATCAATTATGTATTTAAAAAAAAAATTATTAACCATCGATTTTTTTTTCTTTTTTGATCCTTATTTTATTTATTTTTTATTATTTTATTATTTTTGTAGTATCGAAAATTTAAATTTTTTGAACCATTAAAAAATCGACAACAAATTTATTTTTGTGGAAATCAATCGATGGTTTTTATTGATTGTTTTTTTTTTTTTAAGGAAAGATAGCGGTATATAGAAGGGATATCGATCCGGTGGTTGTGCCACCCCCACCCCCGACAGCCGGGGGTGGGGAGACAACAGATCGACCCATCCCTGCCCCCGCAGAGTTCAGTCTTGCTTGAGTCCGCATGCGCTCAGTATAGCCCCTTACCGCTCCGCTCCCTACGGCTCCATAGCTACAATCCCAACTGTATGTAATCACGCCAAATATGTCTCTTGATTTTACTTTTGCTTTGGTTTTTTTGCCATAAAATTATTTACTAATAAATATTATTAATTTTTTTTTTGTATAATTTATCAAATTAAAAAAAAAAGCTTTACAAACTACGAAAAAAA
>KZ652863.1:24281-35437 GCA_001010745.2 Gerris buenoi
AAAAATTGTCAATTTTGTGCGCAAAAATTTGGGGTGCGCCCAAAATTTTATTTTTCAAAAATTTTGAGTTGGGTATCAAATGAAAGCTGCTGAAGAGTAGGACACAAATATATATTTGCTTTTTTAAAGTTTGCATTCCTTATTGGTTTATTACTGATAAAAAACATTGTGACCCCCCGGGGAATCGAACCCGGACTCTTGAGATCGAAGACCAGAAATCATAATTACATAATGGGTATGCTTACTCATCTACAAAACCCTAAAAAGTACTTGGGGCAAGTACTTCCCTGTGATTTTTAATAATTACCTTAGCGTTGTCTGTGAACACTTAGACTGATAGCGCTGTTCAATAACAATGCCTGTATATGTAAACAACTTATGTCCAAAATTTCGTTGAAATAAACTAAGCATTACTTAAGGTTTCCTCAGATATCGTCTTCAATTAGCAAGTCATGACGTAAATAATGTTATCTTTTATATAATCGAGTAGTGTCCCGACGACAACAACGACAACTCACCTCTAAATGATTTATAACGTTAAAAATTGATGCGCCATAAGCTGGAATCGAACCTGGGGCTACTGGACGTAAGCCAAGTACTAAACCATTTGCGCCATACATATATAACGAATATCGGAGCATAAAACTTCCTATTTAAATGTTTTAATTTTAATTACCTATAACTGCATAAAACTTACTATTTAAACAGTAAATATCTCTCTTAAATATCTATTTTTATTATAACTAATTATCTTTTTCTAAACCATATTTATTATTCTGCCCGTTACCGCGGGCCTAACGGCTAGTTTTTTATAAGGTAATAACTGAAGCAATAATTCTTTTAGAATGAAGTTATAAGGAGTGTTTTTATTAAGTTATGTTGTTGGTTGGAAGAGCATTAGTACTTTATCCTGAGCTTAGCTAACTTTGCCTTACTTTACAACTTCTGCAAATAGTACCAAAACCATACTTACTTACCAAACTACCTTCTTCTCAAGGAAAAATCTCATTTGGAAAATTCTTAATGTTTCTTCATAAACAACTCTGACAAATAAAATAAAGTGTAAAAAAAATAATAAGTTTCAGAGTAATAAAACTGTCTCCTAAAACATTACTCTGTCTCCTAACTTTAGTACTTGGACTATAAAATTACTTTAGTACTTGGACTATAAAAACAAATATATACCCCAACAAAAGTACAAAAATAGATGACTATTTGAAATATATGATGACCATTAATAAAACTTTAATACTTCTTACTTCATATTAAGAATCATTCTTCATATTTTATTGCAATAATTACACTGAAAATTCCTTTTTATATCAATTTATACTTTGCACATAAAAATAAATAACCATTTTTCAATTTTAGCTTCTGAGCTTACTAAAGGTAACGGAAAAATATTTTATGTCTCCAATTTCAAAAATTCCAAGACAGAAATCTATTTCAGGCATAAGGGAACATTTTAGGCTACGTTTCTGTCTGTCACTCGAACATATACATTATTCATATCTTAAAAACTACATGTCCGATTATAATAACTATTGTATACTAGGTCATAACTAGCCCTTTCTTAGTCCCATATAAGTTTCAATGTTTTATGAAATTTGTTGTTTGACTTTTCATAAAGTTTCAAATTTTATGAAATTTGAAAGTTTGTCGAATGTAGATCGTAGATAGCACCAGATTAATTTCAACCGTCTGCACACTTAAACTTTTGCTTAATTGATACATTATTAATTTATATTTTGCCAGCCAAGCAAGAATGGCAGTGTGAGAGCACGCTCGTCACTGATAAGCCCTATATCTTATCTTCTTGACCATGTATAGTATAGGTCCAGAGTTAGGTGGGCATCGTCGGGCCCCTGATGAGTCGGACGCGACGAGACGATGCAGGACGGCATAATGCCGAGCCAACATCTTAATGACGTAATGTCTGGTGTTGGAACAGTTCCTATGTGTCACGCTTGCGTGGCACATCCCTTGGTGTCTCTCACTAACACAAATTGTATACCTTATTGCAGTGCGCAAAAACACGGTATTATATTGTTGATTATTAATTTCTTATGTGTTCTATTCTTTATTTGTACGTGTGTAGTGGCGCGAGAGAGAGCAAAAGATGTAGGGTAGATTAGATGACAGACACAGAGCGCTCTCTGAGTCAGGGCTGTTGCAGCAATTAAGTAGCTGAGGTTATTGGAGGGGGAAGTCCCCCACCATTACTCTTGACCTTGAACACTCTCGACCTGGCCTCTGTTAATGTCTGGCAAGTATTTTAGGTAAAAACGTTTTTAAGTGTATTTATGGGTATTAATGGGACAAAAATATCAATGAATCGGTATTTCTTTAGATTGTAACTCCCCTCTCCCCTATGGATTTTTTAAATTATATAAATGACTTTGACTAAATAACTATACTGGCACAGGGGGGTTTAGTCCAAAGATGTTATATAATAGAGATAGAACGTTAAGAAGGGGTTTGAGGCAAAAAAGTGACCCCATGGAGGTATTGGAAGAGTAAGAGAAATTGGAGGAAAAAAGCATACTGCGCATGCTCCGTGACCTTTGACTGGGACAAATTACCTTCTTTGATAGTTTTAAGGTTACCTCTGGTTAATTTTGAATCAGGTTATGGTAACCTACCACACGTTTTCTTGGTAACCTATAACCAAGAGGAAGGTAATTTGTCCCATGGAGGTGACATTTTACAAATCTCCATGGGGTCACTTTTTTGCCGCTTCCCTCTATCTAGTTTATATAACATCTTTGGTTTAGTCCAATCTAATTTAAGACAAAGGAATATAACACTTCTGTTTTTTATAAGGAGAGTAACAGTATAAAGAAGATCATTCCGTACACCTTCTTTGGATAGTTACTCCCCTCTGTTATTTTTCATAAGGGGAGTAACAATCTAAAGAAGTTCCAATAAATTAATTTTCCGTTCTATCAAAATACTTTTTCTCCATTCTGACTTAAGTTTTTCTTGCTATAAGTATATAAGATAATAAAGTTTGGTGTCGGTAAAATAGTGCAGGACTAGGTTTAGATGAATTGAAATAAATTCATGAGATGGATGAAAACCGAGGCTAGAGGTAGCTCAGGTGTGTTCTAGAGGCAGTTCAGGTGTGTTCTAGAGGCAGTTCAGGTGTGTTCTAGAGGCAGTTCAGGTGTGTTCTAGAGGTAGCTCAGGTGTGTTCTAGAGGCAGTTCAGGTGTGTTCTAGAGGTAGTTCAGGTGTGTTCTAGAGGCAGTTCAGGTGTTGTTTTCATACCAAACTTGAATATTTCACAGCTTCCCTTAAAAGCAATTCGCTTCAAAAAAAACCTTTTCAAATATTCAAAACCGTGAAAAGTTTATAACGATTCTTTATTTGCTCTTCTTTTAACTGATATTGGAAAAATATAAAAAAAGCTTTTACAGCTAGAATTGAAATTAGAGAGAGAATATCAAAAATCAAATTAAAAATGAAATGTTCGATTAGTTTTCAGAATCACTATAATACTATAATTTTCAAAAATAGTTCATCACAAGAAAAACAGGTGAATTAAAACAGCGAGTTGAAAAAACTTAGGAAAAACCGTTTTTTAAAAAAACAAAAAAAAAACACATCTGTGTTAGAGTTATTTTAACAATGAAAAACGTCTCTGCCAGACCCTCTATATGAAAAAACTTTGTCGGAGATTGTTAGACCGACCTTTTTACTTAAAAAAAAACAAAAAAAAAACTAAATGGATACAGGACCTAGGTATTTGGATATATTAAAATATTGTCAAGAGAAAAATTTTCTTAATATCAAAAGTGTTATAAATATATCGTAACATATAAATATTCGAGGATAACTTTACAATTTTACGTTTTATATTCATAACACTTTATCTTTGTAATATTACTAATTTTTTTTAAGGATATAGTTTTACATATTTGTCACTTAATAGCATACCTTTTATAATTTTAGTGTGTTAGTATAGCGTACTTCTTTTTTAAACAATAGTTTGTTAGTAGCAAATCATATACAATGTATTAGTATGTTAGTAGCATATGTTTTACAATAGCAGTAAATTTTAGTAGGTTATCTTTTACAATATCAATCTGTTAGTAACATATCACTGTCTGTTACATTTTTCAATGTACAAATATGTTAGTAGCATATGTTTTACAATAGCAGTAAATTTTAGTAAGCTTGCTTATACAATATCATTATGTCAGTAGCAAATCTTTTACAATATCAGTTTGTAAGTAGCTAATCATTTACAATACATCGATCTATTAGTAGCATATGTTTTTCAATATCAGTCAATTTTAGTAGCGTTTCTTTTACTATATCAGTCTGTTAGTAGCATATCTTTTACAATATCAGTTTGTAAGTAACATATGTTTTTCAATATCAGTCAATTTTAGTAGCGTTTCTTTTACTACATCAGTCTGTTAGTAGCATATCTTTTACAATATCAGTTTGTAAGTAGCTAATCATTAACAATAAATACATCACTCTATTAGCACATCCTGTGATTGTTCGAGACAACACCACGATGCACCACACCCCTGAAGATGCTTCTAGCAGTAGGAGCGAAACGTCGGACTTCAACCCCTTCGTGACGCGGATTCCACCGGAAAACCAAGCTGTTTATTACTCTATTAGTAGCATATGTTTTTCAATATCAGTAAATTTTAGTAGCGTTTCTTTTACAATAGCAGTCTGTTAGTGACATATCTTTTGCAATGTTAGTCTGTCAGAATTATATATCTTTTACAACAGCAGTTGATTAGTAGCCAATCATTAACAACTTATCAGTCTGTTATAGCATATTTTTTACAATATTAGTCTGTTAGTAGCATATATTCTAAAATATCAGTCTGTTAGTGCCACATCTTTTACAATATCAGTTTATTAATAGCCAATCATTTACAAAAAACCAGTCTAGTAGTATATTATTTATAATATCGGTTGATTAGTAGAACATTTTTTACAATATCAGTAAACTTAGTAGCATACATTATATATATATATTTAGTAGCATACTTAGTATATATAATACAATATCAATATACGTTAGAAGAATTAAGAGTAATAACTGTTGATTATAATATTTAAAACTAAAAAAGGGTCTGTGAAGGTGTTTGGGTGAAGATATATTTTTTTTGGGGGGGGGGGGGGTCGATAAGTTAGAGGTCGACTCAAGTGTTTTAGAGTTGTGTTTGAACAAGATATTTATAAAACCGAAAACAAGTTAAAAGACAAGACGAGGGGTCGAGGTATCGATCCTTTACATCGAGAGCTATCGAGATCTAGAAGGACCCCTAGAGATGTTCTGAATTAAGTGTCGGGTCGAGGGGCAGGCCGGGCAGGGTGGCAGGACACTAAAGTACAGCAACACACCCTTGTATAGCGGGTCTAGCCTAACCCATCATTTTAAACTTTAACTCTCTCGTGCTCCACTAAGTACCTTACCTGCCCCTTTCCGCTCCATTACCATTATACCTAGAAATTCTTCAATCTCAAAAAGTTATCTGTTAAATAAACCTTTAAATTTCCACCTCTACACTTCAAATTTTCACGAAAAGCATTTCTAATCGGATTGATCTAAAATTTTAAGGTATTACTTCACCTTGAACAGTAGTCCATTCAATTTATCATAATTCATTGCAAAAGGTCCGGTATTTATGATTTTTGGTTATGTTGTTGGGACTAGTACCACTAGTAAAAAGCCAAGTTTGCAGTATCCTAGACCTTGTGGAAGCAGAGTTATAGCTGAAAAACATTAAAATTTTCCCACTTTATTCAGTTTTTTATCTATATCTCCTTTTCTGTGCATCTAAGAGAAAAAATTGTAATTACCAATTTTGCAGAGGAGAAAATTTACTAATATTTCGTATCAATAGCTTTTTTCTCTACGGACTATAGTTTTCTAATTACAGAGCATCGAAATTACGATTATTTTGAAAAAATACTTAGGCCAGTCAAAACATACTTAATTGCTATATTCACAATCAGTGATGTAATTCTGATTTTTATACATGTTGTTCGGACCAGTTAGGGTAATGTGATCTTAAGTTTGCAGCTTCGAAAAACCTGTGCTAGCTGCGTAATATGTGAAAAACTGGAAAAAAAATCGGACTTTTTTCAGTTCTTTCCATATAACTTGTATACTACGCGTTGTTTGATGTTAGTTGTTATTACTATTTTGAAAGTCCAGTAAATTTGGAGCATGATTCTATGATTTTTTTTTATCGTTGAATGCCCAAAACTTGTTATAAGAAGTGGTTTAGGTACAATTCTTAAAATTTACAATTTTTCCATTTTGTTATTTTTAGGATAACAACAGAACTGTTTTGTCTACAGGCTTCATTTTGTGATTGCATAACAGCCAATTAAATTTACTACAACTTTATATCTTACGACTTTATTCGTAGAGGAGTGGCTTTATGCCGATATTTGCCCCGAAGCGAGAGCAATACTTAAATTTTTCCTTTTATTGGAAAACACTGCCAATTTTTGAAGTGTCATATCTCAGTAACTATTGGACGTACAGAGTTGTCGTTGGAAATAAAAAAAAGCCAATTATATTTAGTGCTACTTAATTCCTTATACATTTTCTCATAGGTTAACAGTTTTATATATTATATTATATTTATTACCGATATTTGCCCCGAAACCAGAGCAGTACTTACATTTCAATTTTTTTGCAAACCATTTTCCAATTCTAATAGGGCCATATCTCCGAATCTATTAGGCTGCCGTTGGACTTAAATTGTTGTAAATTTATTGCACTGAAAAAATAGTAAGAACACCTAACATCGAATGATACATCATTTACGAGGTATATAGCAGCAACTGAAAAAAGTCCGAGAATTATTCAGTTTTTCACATATTGCGCAGCTAGCACAGGTTTTTCGAAGCTACAAACATAGAATCACACTGCCCTAACTGGTCCAAACAACATATAAAAAAGTCAGAACTATCAAAAAATGTTTATTTCTTGAATTTTTCATAAATCGTCGTTTTTTCGAGGCTCTGTAATTAGAAAATTATAGTCCTTAGAGAAAAAATCGATTGACATAAAATATTAGTAACTTTTCTCCTCTGCAAAATTGGTAATATAACCATTTTTTCTCTCAGATGCACAGGAAAGGAGATATAGATTAAAAACTGAAAAAAGTGGGAAAATTTCAATGTTTTTTAGCTATAACTCTGCTTCCACAGGGTCTAGGATTCTGCAAACTTGGGTTTTTACTAGTGGTACTAGTCCCAACAAAATATCCAAAAATCATAAATACCGGACCTTTTGCAATGAATCCCAAATTTTTTGTATAAATTGACTGGACGACAGAGTTAAATATAAAAACAGTAAAGACAGACAGAGTGAAGGAATGAGAATAGCTACACCAAGGTAATTGTAATATATAAGAGGACTTAATCAAAGCTACGAAGTACTTAATGATGAGCTTGATCTATCTTACTTAGAACTGGTTCTACTTATAAGTAGTTAATTAGGCATCGCGTGGCTCTATTATTGAAGCCAGGGTATTGCAATGAAATACTGAATATTAAGAATTTTATTAAACATGATGAATGTCATAGTTGAAGATAAGTGGAAGAGGGTAGTGTGGGGTAGAGTGGGGGTACTCGGTACAAAGCTTTACTTTCTAAACAAACCTATAATACACAACACGACTACAAGAATCTTAAAAACAATTATATAAATGTATCACTTCACTACGCATAAACTTCTGCTTGTATCATGTAGAAATTTTACATGCCTGTTTTAATTGTACTTCAGACTTTAGACGATGTATATAAAGTTTTATTAAAACGTCGAAACGTCGGAACGTTAGAACGTAAGATATCGGTAATAATTAATATAAAAATTCCATTTTTGAAAACTGGTCTTATGTACAATTTTTTTTTTTTTTTTTGCTTCTGTATTCTTCACCTTAGTTGTTTCTATGTGCAAAATTTGGGGAAGATTGAATGACGGGAAGTGGTTCAAAATTGGGGCAACAGGTGTGCGATGAAACTTACAAAGCAAAGTAATATAAGACCAGTAAAAAGAATGTTTTCTCTTTAAGTCCGCTTCAATAGTTTTTTAGCCATCTTTATTAATTCATAGCGGTGTCGCTGTTGGTTTTACTAAAAAATGTTATTTGGAAAATAATGTTTGTCTCATCGAATAAGTGATGATAGCATTTTTTCCCGTCCTAAAATTCCAATTTTAAATTTGAAGCGTTTACGGGAGTATTGCGCGCGAACTCTTGAACGGGTCACGCTGTCCAAGGAACTTAGCCTGAGTATTAGTAAAAGGAATATTTTTACCAAATTTCAACAAAATCGGTCAACGTTTACTCAAGATATCGTCGTCCGTGTGTAACGTAAACGTTACACACGGACAGACATATTTCGTTGAATGTAAGAAGCTCGCTTCAATTAATCTCCGTCACGGACCTTATCTCTGAAAGTACCCAACATAGAAACTTTGCAGTTATTTTATGAGTCATGACCCAAATATAAAAAACAGTATAAGGAAGAAGGAAACCACTAAAAAAACACCCGTAAACAAGAGGTTGACGTTTTGCTTCCGAGCATACCGAAGGTATGTGATCGTTCTGAAGAACGAAAATATTTAACGTCTCCGATTTTAAAAAAAAAAAAAACCATAACAGATATTAGTTTCAGACATCAGAGAACATTTTTGGTTCCGTGTCTGTCTGTCTGTCACTCGGTCTGTCTCTCAATTTTCACAAATCAACATATCTTAAAAAAACAACACGTCCAATTTTAATGAAAATTGGGATGGTAGGTTATAATTAGCCCATTGTTGGTCCTATATAAGTTTCAATTTTCTGCGCTCATTAGCTTTTCTTCCACATGCGCACAAACTATAACTTAAACAAGTGAGGCACCCTTCACGTAAGTACGTGAGACAATAATCGCCAGATTCTGTACTATTAAGTTAAAATTATTAAGTCTAAAAGTTTAATAGTTGCATATTCTTTTTCTAAACTTCAAGACCTTTAAATTGATGTATTACATGTCAAGGTGACTAAAAACCTCTTTTTTTAGTTTTCCGCCACATTGGCCGCCATCTTGAAAATATTAAATGTGAAAACTCCAAACACTGCTCAGTTTTAGTTGTCAAAAATGCCGAGATGTACATGTAGCCGAATTTCATGTTTCTGGCTATAGTAGTTTATGAATTGAAACAAGACAACAGACTGACAGACAGATGTTATGTATTCAACCCGCAATACATGTAGCTCGGTGATATGATTCTGGGTTCAGGGAGGTTTTCTGAATACAGATGTACCGGTCTCGACTCCATGCTGTATCGCGCTCATGTATCTTGTTCCCGTCTTCGTTTCATATATATTTAGTCTTGAATCATGTACTAATAAATGTTAGTGAAATATAAATTAGTGTTGTTCATTGCGCGTGTTCAGAACATAACATTTTTGGCGACGAGGTCAAATTTAATTGAACAATGCCTGACCCACCAAGTGTCCCCGTGAGTTCGAGTTCACATCTGAGTTCATCTGAGTTGCCCGTGCCGGTGTATGAACCAAATACAGAACCTTTTGAGTACTTCCTGGAACGGTTAAAAATATATTTTGACATAATCAAGATTCCGGACCAAGATAAGGTAAGTAGCCTTTGTCTTTACGTAGGTGCGGAGAAATATAAAATTCTCAGGGAGTCCCTAAGTCCTAAGTCGCTCTCTGAGTGTTCGTTTAAGCAATGCTTAGAATGTCTAATAGACAAGTTCGCGTCCAAAAAATGTACTATTGCTGAAAGGTTTCAGTTTTTTCGGAGAGTTCAGCTAGAAGAGGAGTCGGTCTCGGATTACATTTTAGGCTTAAAAAGCTTGTCCATCTCTTGTAAGTTCGAATCATTTCTTAATGAGGCATTAAGAGACAAGTTAATTTGTGGTCTTCGCAATGAGTCTATGATTAAGCGTCTGCTATCGGAGGACGAAAAACTGTCCTTCGATGAAGCGTGTAAAATTGTTCTTGACATGGATTCAGTTATTAAAAGCTCAGCCAAGTTTCGCCCTGAGGTTGCAGGGAGTGCGATTGATGTTTGTGCGGTAGCAAATAAAAATAAAGGTTCTCAGAGTAATAAGGGCCTACAAAGGCAAAGTAAGTCCTTCCAGTCAAATCGAAACGTTAGGTCTAATGATCACTCTGTGGGTCGTTCGTCATCTAGGAACCGTCGTTCATCATCAGAAGTGGGTCGTCAGTCTCATCAAAACCAGCGTAAGCGTTGTCGTCTTTGTTTCTCAAAGCACCAACCTGCTGATTGTCCAGCTAAGGATTGGAAGTGTTTTTCATGTAATCGTAAAGGACATACATCACAATTTTGTTCAGTGCCAAATAATAACTATGTGGCCTTGCAATGTGCCCTGCTTGGGGAGTATTCTGTGGATCCTGTCACTATCACGTTATTAGTAAATGGTGTAACTATTGAATTCCTCGTCGATACTGGCAGTTCAACTACTATTTTAAGCAATCAACTTTGGCAACATAAATTTAAGTCGCTTAGCTTACGCCCGTTTTCAGGGAAGTTTTTAGCAGCCAATAAAGAACCGCTAGATGTATGTGGTGTCTGTTCAGTGTTGGTTCAATCTGTACAGTCGTCTAAAAGTCAATCTATTGATCTACAATTAGTCATCGTTAAGAACTTGTCTCAGCCAGCCATTTTGGGCAGGAATTGGATTGAAGTAATTTGCCCAAATTGGCAGGGGAAAATAAATGAATTGTTTGCAAGGTATAGTTATAGACAAGAAGGTCTTATCAGTTCAATATCAACAGATAATGACTCAGTTATCAAACAACTCTCCAATAAATATAAAAATGCCTTCTCGGTCTGTAACAACAGTAAACCTATTGTCAATCATAAGGTAAACATTCTTCTACAGGATAAGTTCACGCCTGTCTTTCACAAAGCATACAATGTTCCGTATGCACTTCGCTCGTCAGTGAATACTGAGCTTGAGCGATTAGAAGCAGAAGGCATTATCTCTAAAGTCAAATACAGTCAATGGGCTTCACCTATTGTCTGTGTGCCTAAGAAAAATGGATCTCTTCGAATTTGTGTCGATCTGAAGTCGACAGTTAATCCTCAGTTAAGGGTAGATCACCATCCGATACCTAGACCAGAGGAAAT
>KZ652863.1:46172-57131 GCA_001010745.2 Gerris buenoi
CCCCCCCCCCTTCTAAAAACTTGATATGACGGAGATAAGAAAACTCCTGGCACAGACAATTTTCTATAAGAGTTGAGGAAAGTATTTAAGATAGTTGAGTAGTTCCAGCCTCGGGAGAATTATCCGCTGGAGAAAAGCATTTTCAAAGTATAAGATAAGAAGAACATATCAAAGATATGATTAGAAAAATATAAAATTTTCTTCAAAATAAATCTAAGTTTTCCTTTAAAAAAAAAAAAAATAATAATAATAGTGAGTTTTCTAAAGATATTTTCTCGAGTTTTTGGATGAAAAATATAAGTCTGTACTCGTATATCGTATATGTGTCAGAGATTATTTTTATAGTTATAAATATTTCATCTCTAAAAGCACCAGATTTTCATTTTATACCATAAAATTCGTAGTAATTGAATAATCAAATACATAATAACGAAATTGAAAAAAAAAAAAAAAACAACAGACGTATACAAAAAAGGGTTATCAAAAACAGAATAAAAATCTGTCTCAGACTATACATATAAATAAAACTAGACTACATAGAATAAAAACTCAGACAAACTTTCTCATATACGAGTTCATATTTACTTAGCTCAGTGTTTTCCATTTAGTAGTTCTCGTGTTTTCGTAGGTACATTAAATTATTACTAAGCATTATATCAAAATGTTTCATAAAAATAACTTTTATCTACGATTGATACGTAATATAAACATTGTATCTCTGTTTAGATTCGTAGAAAGAGATTCTTTACACACCTGTGTTAATTGCGCATGCGTGTCTCATAGTTTTGAACAATTCCTCTTCATTACCACTCTGGAGCCGAAAAGAAGAAATATTCTTCAACTTTACACACGATTAGCGAGTTTGTTTACATTTAACATATCTAATTTGATGTTTATTTAATAAAAGTAACTGTTTGTATCGAGTTTTTTTTTGAGAAAATCAATGAGTGATTTAAGTGATTATGAAGAATATGAGGAGAATAATACGCCTTCCGAAATAATTAATTCGGCACAAAATACAACTAATGAATTGATGTCATCTTTATCAAAAGAGAAATACGAGCTTACATTCAGGAAGTTTATTATTTTTTTCTGCATTTATTATTAAAATCTAATAATCGTAGATAAAGTACGGTACGCAACTCGTGCGAAAACGGCATATTGCATTACTCGTGTGGTTTTACTACCCTCGCTATCGCTCGGGTGTAAACTCCACACTCGCATGTAAAATGCTACTTTCCACACTCGACGCGTAATGTACTTAGGAACTAGATTTTATCCCTGGAAATGTATTATACATCGTTAGATTCGTAATTAAATGGCTCCACACGTCAGCACAGACAAAAGACGATATACGACAGACAAAAAAGTTTTTGGGTTCAGGGGACCTCTAAACGAGTAAATCCATTCAAATATAAAAATCGACTTTTAGTAGTAATCCGAAAATGATTCTGGCGTTTTTTACACTATGCGTTAAATGTGTGTTGCAACGCTAACCTATTTTGTAGAGAATATTCTGCCAATTATGAATAATATTCTATAATTATGAACTCGTATATGAGAAAGTTTGTCTGAGTTGTCTCGGACAGATTGTTTACTTTCTCATCAAAGTATGATGAAGACGCGAAAATCCAATATTAATGAATTTTTCTCGTTGTTTTTATTTTTGTTTAAACTTTGCCTTTCCTTTGTCGAAAGTACAATATAATATAAATGTATTGTTTCCACTCAAATAATCCAAAACCGAGATATCACTGTTTATTATAACTGTGTTAAGGCATAATTTTCAATATTTGATTAAAATTTTAAATGTTTAGATTACCTTTCCGAAGCTCCCTTTTCCGATGGCTCTTAGAATTTGAAAATGGTCGAAGTTAACTGAAACAATAATAATGATAGACATAATTAAAATATGTTTTAATATACAAGGTGTCATAGAAAACCTTAGCGCGCTATTCAGAACAGGGTTCTACAAGTGAAAAATAAGTGGAAATTGCTAAGTAACTTTTTTTCGACTTCGGCTTAGTTTAACCGTAATCCACCATTTCGTATTTCTTTGGAGAAAAAAAAATCAAAAACCTATTAAGACTAAGAATATCAGACATCTCTTTTTACAAGGGGAGTAACAGTCTAAAGAAAAACATTCCGTACACCTTTAGATTGTTACTCCCCTCTGTTCTATTTAAGGTGACTAACAATCTAGAGAAGTGCCCTTTCGGAGATACAGGCATGTTAACGATAAATTGACAGACAAACGCAGGAAAATAATAAAGTTCCTTGGTTTTGCTTGTGAATCCTAAAAAAGACGATAGCATTCCACACTGTCCTAATTACGTCGCGTCAGAGAGGTTACGTAAAAGTGACAAAGGTTGCTGTGACGTCAGGCGCCCTCCACGATTTTTCGTCAGGTTATCTTTTTTTGGCTCATAACAAACAATTATTTACCTGTGTTCTGTAAGCATTTTATAGTTTTTTCCTCTTTTTTTTCTATTAAAAGATTTTTTAACCGTTTTTAACCTTATCATATATTAGTAACATTATTAATAAGCCAATAAATGTATACATTATAGATGATAAAACAAATGATTGATTAAAAAATAATAATACAATAAAATAGCACTGATAAACCCAGTCGAAAATCTAATGCTATGAGCCAGCTAACCTAACAACACACACTTTTTTTACGTAAGTGACGTCACAGTTTCCGGGCGTATTGTAAATTTTGATCATTTAATACTACAGTAGTGAAGAATGTTTTTCAGGTTTATAACTACATATATTTGTATGAAGAACGGGTTTAGTCTGTTAAATGTAATATTTGGTGTAACTCCGTGTAATATTACATGTGGAGAATATTGGTCTTGTAAAGCTGCGGTTAGGGTTTGAGGGGTTTAAACCCCCGAACATAACTTGGTTTCTAAACCCCGTCCAGTTTGAATAGAGAAAACTTTATCCTGGTATTGCTGGATAAACAACAAACTACATGGGCTTACATATCTAAACTTCTCTCTATATGTAGACTTAAAGACTTTAATCTACTTGTTCTAAAAAAACATGCGCACATTAGGGTTTATTTTTGTGACCAAACCCTGCGCGTGTTTTTAAATTAGTTGATTTATTAACCGAGCGAAGCGAGGTCTCTGTTTTAACTTTTTCGTCCCCGGTCTTGCCCAGGTACTGGGCCGTTTTGCATTTCGTTTGAAAATGTTTGTCACGCGCTTACGACCAAACGCTTTGTTCGATTTTCTTCAAATTTGGCATGGATGTTCTTTGAAGTCATAAAAAATAACGTATTAGTTTTATATTTAATAAATTTAATTTTTACAATTTTTATAAACAAAAATAAAATTAAAAATATTTTTTGTTTATCATGAAATTTGGCATGAATATTCCTCCAAGTCTATAAAATAAATATGTATAGTTTTTTTGTTACATATATTTTTTAATTAATTAAAAAAAAAGTTTAGAATTAAAAAAAGTTTTTATTTTTTCTTGAAATTTGGAATAGATGTTCCTTTAAGACATTAAAATCGATGTATATTGTTTATTTTCTTAAAAAACGTTTAGAAGTAGCATAAAAATAACCTTCCCAACGGGGAATCGAACCCGGAATCCTCCGGTTCAAGAGCTACCTGGAGCTAGAGAGACCGGCCTCCTCCGGGATGCGCGCGCAACACATAATTTATTATATAAGATAACTAATTTGTGTCGATAGGGGTGTGTTGAATAAGAAAAAAATGCTATTCCATTTAGAATTTTTTTCAAAAACGGCTATATTTCGTTCCTCTTCAGAACATTTTCAAACCAAAATGTTAAAATTTTTAAAAAAAAATTTGAATTGGAATCTGATCCATGACTCTATGAATCATGAGTCATGGATCAGATTCCTTTGTGATTGTGTGAAGTGACTCACCGCTTGGATTGATAGTAGTGTTCAGGCAAGAAAAGTGTTGACAAATTACTTGTTTAGTAATTCATTTTTGACTTCTTTCTACTTGACTTAAAAATTTTTTTTTAAAAATTTTAACATTTTGGTTTGAAAATGTTCTGAAGAGGAACGAAATATAGCCGTTTTGGAAAAAAAATTCTAAATGGAATAGCATTTTTTTTTCTTATTCAACACACCCCTATCGACACAAATTAGTTATCTTATATACTTAATTAAAGGGGACAACCTAAATAGAAATAGAAATGCATAATTTATTATTTCACAATACACAATACACATCGCCATTTTTCTCTTTTAATTGCTTACTGTTCATTACCTACAAGTTTATTTTATCTTTCGCCGACAAGACTATGCATGTATACTTCATAATAGTTAAGAATATATATTATATTGTAAATCTTTCTGCGTATTTATCTTATTTTTCTAAATTGCCTTAACTCCCGATAAACCTAACATGCTGAAACTTGCACAGATAATTCTATTTTTTATATTTTCGCGAGGTCTACTGTTCACAGAACTACTAGTATAAAGAGGTATAACTTAACCCCCCTCCCTCCTCCTCCCATAAATTATGGAAACAAAAAGCTACTGAAGAAAGGTCCAAACATACAATATTAGCATTTGTTCTTTCACACTATGAAGAGCACAAATGCTTTCTTTACCCAATATAATTAGGGTTGCACCAAGCTGGCAACGCAACCCGGAAAAACATATATTTTCAAAGTCAAAGTCCCTTTTGAATTTTTCTGGCAAAAAATCAAAGTGTAAAAACTTTATCCGCTGAAACTCGACTAATTAGGGTCACTGCGTCACGCTCAATTCCTTTTATCCTAGAATGCCTGAAGGCATCTTCTCTCCACAACTTTTATTTCTTATATTATATTATTATGGTTTTTGTTTTAGTGGGCCAAGGAAGGTTTGCGTGTCAGGACCTTTTAAATACAAAGAAAAACGTCATTAAATAATGATATCAATCAGTGATTAAAAACTAATTTTTTCCGTGGTAGGCTGTGAAATAGTAACTTTAGAGCCTAGAAAACAAAGCTAAATCAATTTTTTCGTTACGTGGACTTGAAAAATTGTTTACGTCCTAGGATGCAAAAATTTTTTATTGTACTACAAGAACTTGTCAAAACTTCCGTAGGAGTAGTACGATTGAATTCCGCTAGATGGCAGTGCGTTTTATTTATATTTCCTTATCATGTAACCTCTTTTTAAGGTTTCTTTTTTTTAATCTTAAGTTTAAACTAATATTTGTTATTATTATATTGATTATTGATTAATATTTAATGTTTTTTATTGTCTGCTACCTCGGAAAAAATAGCATATGCTACACGACTGTGAAGTGTTTTTTCTTTACCTTGGCAATATTTCCTGTCTCGCTTCGCTCGACAGTAAATGTAATTGCCGCGGTAAAGAAAAAACTCACTTCACAGCCTAGTAACATAATATACTATTATCTCATGTTGGGTGGAACATTAAAATAATTTACTTGTTACACAGTGATTTCCAAACCCAGCAAGTATCAATGGTTTAATAAATCATTAAAACCTAATTAAATCGATTAAACTTAATCAATTTAAATTAAAGTATTAATATTTCATATTAATGATTCCATATTAAAGATTTCATAATCACCATTAAAAATTAATTAAACAGGTTTGATACAAGCTATATTAAAACATTATTATTCTAAAATTAATTAAATTATTAGTCCAGTCACGAGAGGTTCAAAAAGGGG
Organism: Gerris buenoi; assembly: GCA_001010745.2. NCBI lineage: Eukaryota > Metazoa > Arthropoda > Insecta > Hemiptera > Gerridae > Gerris > Gerris buenoi. The sequence goes on from KZ652863.1 coordinate 51,863, forward strand.
GTCCACCGTGCGTTTGGTGCAGTCAATGATTTTACTTTTTTATGTCCTCAGGCATGATTAGGAGACGTCAAATCCAAATTTGCGACCTCTAAATCAGGGCACATAACTTTTGGTGGACTAAAAACCACGAATTTTTTTGCTCATTTTTCGGTTTTTTACTTATAACTTAAAAACGGCTGGTTCTGTCGACGAAATGGTTCAGTTCAAAATTAAAGAATACAAAATTTGCAACAATTTTTATATTTTACATTTTTTTTCTAAAACCTATATTTTCCGAAATATAAAGCTTCAAAGATGCAACATTTTTTTTTAATAACTGCAAAACCCAAGTTGTGGAGGTTAGTGGTGGTTATTTATACTTTTAGGTACTAGGTACTAGGTAGGTTATACCCAAAACATCACTGAGTGGGAGGGATAATTAAAATAGACCCCTTTCGTCGTCAGAAAATATGTTATTTTTGATATTTTCAAAAGAATATTGCATCTTTGAAGCTCTATATTTCGGAAAATATAGGTTTTAGAAAAAAATGTGAAATAGAAAAATTGTTGCAAATTTAGTGCTCTACGAGAAATGATAAACAAAGAACCCCGAAAATTTAGTTTATTGTTGGTTATTGGTGGTTAGTATTAGTTACTAGTGTTAGTAGTTATGGTTAGTGGTGGTTATTTGTACTTCTATAGGTAGGATATACCCAAAAAATCACTGTGTGGGGGAGGGATAACTAAAATAGACCCATGTCGTCCCCAGAAAAGATGTTATTTTTTATATTTTCAAAAAAAGATTGCAACTTTGAAGCTCCATATTTCGAAAAGCATAGGGTTTAGGAAAAAATACGGTATATAAAAATTGTTGCAAATTTTGTGCTCTTTAATTTTGAACCGAACCATTTCGTCGACAGAACCAGCCGTTTTCAAGTTATAAGCGAAAACCCGAAAACTGAGCAAAACATTCGTGGTTTTTAGCCCACCAAAAGTTATGCGCCCTGATTTAGAGGTCGCAAATTTGGATTTGACGTTTCCTAATCATGCCTGAACCTAAAAAAATAAAATCATTTACTGCACCAAACGCACGGTGGACTTCCCCTCATGACTGGACTATATCTATCGATGTAATTTGTTTACCTTCATCTGTCAGCTCCTGTTCATTCTTAGTGGATTGATGAGCCCCCATGATCTGTCACTGGATCAACATCTGTAAAACAATATATGTTATCATTATCATTTGATAAGATTACAGTATTATAGTATTGAGTGGAACCATTTTTTCCCAGGTCCAGCTGGGATGGTCGTTTGTAAAATTGGTAATCTATAATCTATAGCTTTTAATACTAGAGTGTCAACCAGATGCAGAGTAAAGTAGACTTCACTTGGCAATGATAATTTATACTTCAAAATAACATGGTAGCAAGCAAAAGCGAAGTAGCAGACGCCACTTGGCAAGTTATTAATCTATGGATATAAACAAGTAAGGCGCGCTTCACGTAAGTACGTGAGGTGATAATCGCCGGTTTCTGTACGATTAAGTTTAAATATTAAGTGTAATAGTTGCATATTCTTTTTCTACACTTCAAGACCTTTAAATTGATGTATGCCATGGTAACTAACAACTTTTTTTTTGTCGCCCGCCATATTGGCCGCCATATTGAAAATATTACGTGTGTTATTTTAATAGTGGCATATTCTTTTTCTACACTTCAAGACTAGCTAAGTAAAGTAGAGTAGCTAAAAACCTTTTTTTTGGTCATCCACAATACTGGCAGGGCCACCATCTTGAAAGTATTGAGTGCAAAAACTCCAAAATTTGTCCAGTTGTCTAAAATGCCGAGATGTACCTGTGTGCCAAATTCATGTTGTTTTCATCTGTACAAAGTACAAAAAGAAACCTTATATAACGTCTCTGTCTGTCTGTCTCTCCGTCTGTCTGTCCGTCTGTCTGTCTGTCTGTCCGTCTGTCTGTCTGTCCGTCCGTTGGCTTGTTTGAACTCAAACTACTATAGCTAGAAACATGAAATTTGGCACACAGGTACATCTCGGCATTTTAGATATCTGGACAAATTTTGGAGTTTTTGCACTCAATACTTTCAAGATGGCGGCCCTGCCAGTATGGTGGGTGACCAAAAAAAGGTTTTTAGCTACCATGGCATGTTATACATCAATTTAAAGGCCTTGAAGTGTAGAAAAAGAATATGCAACTATTTGAATAACACACGTAATATTTTCAAGATGGCGGCCAGTATGTAGGGCGACTAAAAAAAGTTTTTAGTTACCATGGAATGTTACACATCAGTTTAAAGGTCTTGAAGTGTAGAAAATGAATATACAACTATAAAAATTTTACATTTGATATTTTCAAGATGGCGGCCAATATGGTGGGTGGCTAAAAAAAGTTTTTAGTTACCGTGGCATGTTACACATAAATTTAAAGGTCTTGAAGTGTAGAAAAAGAATATGCAACTCTTACACTTAATATTTAAACTTAATCGTACAGAAACTGGCGATTATCGCCTCACGTACTTACGTGAAGCGGTGTCTTACTTGTTTTTACTTTGTACAGAAACCTAAAAATCATAATACATAATTACATTACATATGTATTTGACTTTTCATGTTAAAAATAATAAATATTATAATATTATGGCCATAGGCATCTGAGTTAATGCAAAAAAGGTGACGATTCTGTTAAGTAGATTATTCAATTATATAATTGAATATTACGACTTTTATTCGAATAATTAATTATTTTTACAAGGGCACTGTAAAAAAAGATGAGATTTCTAATGTTTAATCCAGGCTAGGTTTAAACTAATTAAATTTGAAATTCAATGTTATCCCTGACAGAGAACGTCTGTCTGTCAGTTTAATTGAGTTACAACACACTTGTCTCATGGTGCAGGAATGCATATAATGCAGAACATCGAATATCCGGTACCTTGTTCCGAGTCGGAAATCGAGCCCGGTCTGCACGCTTGACAAGCCATCGTGAAAGCATTAAGCCACGAGGTATGTCTACTTGAATAGCTCGTAGTAACGGTCTGTTTCATAACGCTGCTAGTGTGTTATCAACACGCTTAATTGATTTGTATCAATATTATCTATACTATTAAATATATAAGGGATTTAATTCCAACGTAATAGTCCAGTCAAATGGTGCATAAAAAGAGCTCAAAGTGGAAAGTTTTGGTGTAATTGTTGTTAGTGGCTTATTTTATGTTTTTTGGGGTGCTGAACACGAATCTGAAGTTGTCCAACAAAATTTCCCTCGGCAAATATGAGAAATCATCGAAAAACTACAAAAAAAAATTTTTTTTATTGGTTTTCAGCTTATAACTTGCAAAGCAATCTACTCACGCAAAAAGTAGTCTAGTAGTAAAATAAAAAGGAGAAAATAATCTACATTTTATGTCTATAACTTTTATTTGTACGTCGTATGGTTTTCACGCAAATGGGAGTTGAAATATTGGGAAGATGTGGCGGGTGGAGGGAACAGGATGAAGGGTAAACGGTTGGTGGAAAGACTGCGCTGGCAGTTAATTTTATGTTTTTGGGTGTGCTGAACACGAATCTAAAGTTGTCCAACAAAAATTTTACACCCAAATATGAGAAATCATCATAAAACCACTTTTTACTTTTATTTTTTTAGTGGATTTCGCCTTATAACTTACAAAGCAAGCTATTTACGCAAAAAGTGGAAGAGTAGTAAAATAAAGAGGAGAAAATAACCTACAAATTATTTCTTTACCATTTTTTTGTAAGTCGAATGGTTTATATGCAAAAGAGGGGTTGAAATAACCGGGAAATCAGTAATTTTTGAAATATAGCAACAAACCTTATTCTTAAAATAATATATAGCGAATTTCTGAACAATTTATATGTATTTAAGTACTAATGCGAGCTCTTAGACACAGGTTATATTATTTTTGTTGCTATTTTACAAAAATTACTGCTGCACTCGAGAGAAATAATTACGCCTGTGCCGAAGGCGAGGGTGGAAAGGTTTCTCGAGTGCAGCAAAGACACTTTAAGCTCGAGTTGCACATTACATTTTTCCTACAGTTAGTTTTTAATCTGTAAATAAATTGAAAATAATAGAGTGTTTGTCAATATGTATAAAAGGTTTTACAATATCAAGTAAACCAGCTGTTCTGTTTATAGACAGTGTTGCCTTTTTTTTGCCGGATTATTTTTTGCAAACTTATTTCTCATCATAACCCCCTTACTCATCACATTTCATTCTTTATTTTAGATTTTTTTATCTTCACTTTTTATACTTCAACATTTTTATTTTCACTTCAATATTTTTATATTTGATATATATTGTTTAAATCGTGAAGTTATTCAAAAAATAACCATTAGTTGTCATTGTTATTATAATTATAATTTAGAGTATCAAATCTTTGTTTAGTTTTAAGTTCTTTATGCTGTAAGTTGGAACACTGGAGTGCGGTAAAGTAAAATGAGTGCGGTAAAGTAGTAAATGCAGGTATCTGCTGTTTTGCGTACTATTTTGAGTGCGATAACAACCATTTTATCGGTCAACTGTAGGAAAAATAATTTTCTGCTGTCATAACATACTGTTCGTACATTGTTCTGTTATATTCGTTTATTGTTTTGTTATTGACTGCTATCATCCGTAAATAGTTCATAATATAATGTCATATTCTGCATTGAAACCTAACTGATCTTAACTATAAAGAGTAAATTGGAACTGTAAGCAGTGCTTATTGGAATTTAATAAAACTAAATTCTGATATGTATGTATTACGTTATATGTAAATTTATGTTATTAAAGAGCCTCAAAATAAAGTTCCTGTATGCAATACAATACAAAAATATTGATAAGAATATAAGAAATAATTTAACGACTTACTAAAAATAATAATCTTATAAATAATAATGTTTGAATAAAATCACGTTTAAGATATAAAATGTATATTTTTTTGTTTTATTATATTGTCTTTAATTTAAACGAGAAAAAAACTTACATATTTTAATATCTGTTCCCTCACTCAGCTTCTATCTTGCAGCAGAGAAAATAATTATTATTTTTCCTCCTGCAAGAAATATTAATTTATTCTCAACCAGACTTTAATATTAAAATGTAAACGAAATGGTCTAAAAAAAAAAGTTAAAATTACTACAACTTGCTTCACTCATATTTCTTATATAGGTTTTGAACCATATTTTTAGGGTTTCGAGGTCGTCCTAGAAACCCTTATGCTTTTGGTAGTTCGTCCGTCCGTCCGTCGCAACTTGGATTATATCTCCCAAC
>KZ652863.1:65081-76874 GCA_001010745.2 Gerris buenoi
TTTATTATTTTTTTTTTTTTCAATATTATTATTTACTTACTCCTGTAGTTAGGTGATGGAGCTTTATAAATTCAATTACCTATTATTTGTTAAAAACGAGATGCATATTATTTATTAATTAATTTTTTATATTATTTTATTTTATTATTATTAGTTATTATTTATTTATTTTTTAAATGTAATAGAACCCTCTTTAGCTGAAAGAAGGTAGTAAGCAGATTCCGGCAGACGGCTTTTAGCCATGCTGATTTACTTTTCTATTATGTTAACAAAAAAAAAACATTTTATTTAAATAAAAGTATTATTTGATTTGAAATTATAATCATTATTAACACTGGGAGGCAGACAGAGAAAAATAGACTCCAGCGCCGGGACTTGAACCACGGGCCTCCTGTATTTCCGGTACAGTGCTCCACCAACTAAGCTACACGGGAGAATGATTCTTCTCTGCCGTAACCGATAACTAGTCCCCAAATCCAAGCTTTCAATATTCATACATATTTAGCAAGTCAATTTATGACATTAGAATTAAATTGAGAATTGACGCTTATGATTATAAATGACTAAATTAGTACCTGTACCTTGTACAATCAATTCGAAATTTTATAATGATTATAATTTGATTTAAATTAATTTAAACTTTCCGTAGTATGAAAACTACCAAAAACTTAAAATGAATTATAAATTTGTATTATTTCGTTTTTTTTCTTCCTATCATATGAATTTATGGATAACTGAAGGTTACAAGTGATCAGGTTATCAATGGTTATATCCTGATATACTGAAAGTTCGTGAGATATTAAACAATTTGAATTTAACCAGTTCTGACAATAATTGTGAATCAGTGCAGTTTAGTCATGCAGTTGGATTGAGGAGACTTAACATATATATTTAATGAAACTAAAATTAAATAAATTCTCTACACTGCATTAAATTTTAGTCTCCAAATTCATCAGACCTGAAAACCCACAATATTGTAATAACTTTAAATCAAAATTGGAGACACACTCTGGTGGATATTATTACTATTATTGGTTTTGTGGGTGTAAATGTAAATATATTTGGTTTTGTGATATTTATTAAAATTACACCTAAAAGGATTGAATTTTTTTTTTTTAAATTTGAAATGCAAATTGTATTATTAATGCGCTAGTATTAAAGTAATTATCTGAAATTCTTCAATTTTATGTAACAACATCAAAACTTATGGAGGAATATTTTTGTTAAATTTTCGATTTAATTGTGATAGTAGCATTTAGGTTATATTAAATACTGAATATATTCGTCAATTCTCCTCCGATTTTGCAGATTTAAGGCTCATTTTTGAATTTTATTCTAAATAATGTAGTTTTCTGAAAAAAGAAATATATGCTGCCATTCGAGATGAGAAATTTTGAGAGCATAGTATTGGTTCCGTCTCCATGACTGTCTGTCTGAAGCGCAATTTTCGCTAACCAGTATAATATATTTGTTAGCGAAGAGTTTTAAGATATTATCTTAAAAACTACTCGTCCGATTTTATATCAATTTATATGATAGGTTACAAAGTTTATCCTTCTGCGCTCGTTTGTTTCTCTTCCTTATGCGCACAAACATACATTTATTTACACCTATATCTTCAAAAAGTACTTATCTGATTATGAATGAAACTTTTATAGTTTATTGAAAGTAACACCCTCAGATAGCATTATATTAATTCGAACCGTCTGCGCTCTTTAAGTTTTTTCTAAAATGATACTTTAATTCATGTAAAAAACAATAACAACAATTTTGATTGATTAAAAAACAAACGAAAATAATTAATAAATTAAAAGTATACAATCAATTAAGTATGTGATAAAATGCGAGGAAGCTATTGTATCGGTTTACCTTTTGGGTGCCGCTGCTCAAGTCGGAGGAGGGGTGAATTCCCTTAGTAAGGAAGAATGTAGAGTTGAAAATTCAATTGAGCGCCACCTCGTCTACGGGAAATTTAGGGGAAGGAGTTCATACGGGACGACGAGGGATCCCGAGAAGGATGAGAGGAATGACAGAGAATAGAGAGGGGACAATTAGGATGGATAAAGGTAGGAGGAGAACACCAAAATTATTAGCACAGAAGAAGGCAGGAATAATCTTGATAGATAACATACAAAAGAAAATGTAGAGTATGAAATATCACTATAATCATAATAAGGTGTGATAGACAAAATCATACAATGATAAAATCTTCTTAAAATAAAAGTGAATCCTACTTACAAGAAAAAGAAACTTAAAAGCCCTAGTCTCCCGGGAAAATTATAGTAAAGAAATACCAAAAAAAAAACCCTATAATTATAATTTATTATCTGTAGATCGGAGATCGTTGTCCGGTCCCTGAACTCCAGCGGTGAACTCCACTTCTGAAGGGGGGAGGGGAGGTAGTACAAATAATTTAAAATATATTCAATATTAGAATACCTGGGATTTGTAGGTATACCAAAACTTCCTTCCTGGGTGAGTTGGGAAGTTCAAGTCCGAGCTCTGTAGTAAGCTCCTTCAGCTGACTCTCATAAGAGAACTGGGCGGTTCGGTGATCCCTAGAGTTCTAGTAACAGGTCACAGTTCCGAAATTATTATTCAAGGATTTCGCAACAGTTCAGCAGAAACCGCACAGTTATTAACCCACAACTAAAATCCCGCACTCACATAAAAGTGACGGCCGATCCGTAAGAACACGTTTTTTTTACGGAAATATGTGTAGGTTATGAATGTTCCGGCGGCAGGCCGATCGAGTCCAACTGAACGTTCAGTACCTGAGCCTAGCCCCGACTGACTCATTTAGGCTCCCCTCCCGTGCCTACAGACCTCTGCACTTAGGTCCAAAACAAACACGATAACGATAAGACGTTTTAACTAAACGGCAACTCTCCCAATCAGTAAAACAAAATAAAAGAATATACATCAACAAAACAGTTTTTTTTTTTTAAACATAATTATAAACAATCTTGGATCTATACCGTATTGCCCTTTTGCTACGCAATATACTCGGAATAGATCCAAATAAAAAAAATATATAAACTCAACCAAATAAACTTGGTTGTTACACTATGTGCCACACTAATTGACAAATCATTTTTTACTTTTTCATTTAGGTATGCAGTGTATTAAATAAAGAGAAAATGTTGTGACATTTTTTAGGGTTTCGTTGGGAAAACCAAAAAAAAAGAAACCCTTATAGTTTCGTTCCTGTGTCTGTCTGTCTGTCACTCTGTACCGTTCCAATAACTTTTGAACCAAAAGAGATAAAAGCGTGAAACTTACCAGTATTAAAGATCGTTTTGACGCGCACACAGGAAAAATATAGAGAACTCAAAATAATCAGCTGTTCAAATTCAAAATGGCGGATAATTCACATCGCGAGAAAAAAATATTTTTTTAAAATTTTGAGTGGGGTATCAAATGAAAGGTATTGAAGAGTAGATTACAAATATATATACCACTTAGGGTTAGTGTTTAGTTTTCGGCGCCATTTTGTCAAAAAACATCGAAATTTTTCGTGTCCCCCCCCCCCTAAAATCGCACTTCCGCTGTTACTAAAAAATATAGAAAAATATGCAAAATTTGCGGTCTGCTGGGCCAATGAAAAAATAATATTAGCAACTCGATCTGATTTACTGGAAGTCCAAGATGGCAGCTAATTAATGTCACTCGAAAAAAAATATTGAGGATCTTTTTGGCCGGATATGTTCTAAAACTAGTAGAAAAAGCCGATTACAATTTTATTGAACTGCAAGAAAGAGAACGGAAACAGAGCTGGATTGAACAGACCCGAAGGAAACAAAAAAATCCAGTAGAGTGAAAGGTCTTAGAGTGGAACCTGCCAGGATTAAAAAAAATCGGGAGACTGAGACCATGAAAGACGTGGAGACGGAAGATTAATGACTAAGTGAGACGCAGTGAGAAAAATAGGCAACAAGTAAAGACAATTAGTCAATATAGAAGATAGTGGGGGGGACATTGTTAAGTCCCTAAGCTCTAACATGGAGCGACAGAAAATAAGTCAAAAGAAGTAATAACTTAGCACCAGGACATACAGGACCAACCACTTGTTGAGTCAAAATAATCCTGCGGTAAACCAGTCTGGGTAGATATCCGCTCAACTCCTAATAAAATAAGTAACAGTCTGAAGGAAATAGTTGAATATTAGAGTGATAACCTCTAATCTATTACATAAAGATGGTACCGTGGTTTGGCTGAAAGGTCAGTTGGGTATGTTATAACAAGTGTCTAAAGGGGTGTATGTAAATTGCACCATTTTTTAAGCAGAAATAAAAAAGAATGTTTTACGAAGTAAGAAAAATGAATTGCACCACTACTTCTCAAAACGAGGTACTTGTATATACTACGTTTTTATTATTTTTTTCCCTAAGTCATAAATTTAAAACCCGTCATAATCTTACACAGACTGCACACGGTCAATATATTGATCAATATAGGGAAATATTGATCAATATATTGATCGTGTGCGGTCGTACTTCAATACATTGATCAAGATATTCAGTTGAGATTGAGATTTCACACCGAGTGGATGGTTGCATGACTATGCTTTTTACAGCTCCGGCGCTACGCACAGGCGGAGCAGGAGGCTGCCTATGGTGACCAAACTAAGCCGACACTGCTCTCTCTCAGAATATTTTGTTAAATTTTAAAAACGAAAGCCTTAGGCCGTTGTACAAGGGGTGATATAAAAGCGTTACGATATCGCCTACCTGTTGCTTCCTGGGTAAAGGTCAGGTTTAATTTTTTAAATTATTGGTTACGACAAAATTATTAATATTCTCATCAAAGATTACTGCATCATTATATTTTGTATTTTTAGGGTCCGTAGGCAAAAGCCAAGGACCCTTATATTTTCGCGCGTGTGTCTGTCTGTCCCTTTCGTCCTATGACTTCGAAATTTGGCATGTATATGTCTTGTACCGACCCACACATGTTAAAAATATAGCGAATTAAAAAAAAAAAATTAGAGTAAAAAATCTTAAGGGTAAATTTTTTAAAATATTTTTTTCGACATCGTGCTGATTACAAAAATATTTAATTTTTTGGTAATAATATAACTTTGATAGGGCGAGCGTAAGCACGTTTGAAGTGGGTGTGAACCCTCTAGCACGCTTATGTGAAGTGCAAAAAATCTGAAAAAATTCCTGAACATTCTTTGACCAAAAGTAAAGATACCCCATTTTCGAAAAAAAAAAAAAAAAATTTNTTTATCTTATTATGTCAAACTGGTAGTTTTTACCCGTTCGTGACGTCATAGCCTAAAAAGATGTTGGTCTCACTGAGTGAGAGACGTGGCGTGTCTATGTATACATGGTCTAAGGTCAAAATGAAGATCGTAAATATGGGTCATGTCAAAACAAATAAAATAACTTGCGGATTTTTTCTAAACTAACTTTCCATACAGCAAAATTTGCTGAAAAACTAATTAAATTCTGCTGAAAGGTGGCTAAAAGTATTAAAATAATGCATTGTCATCGTGTTCTGAGCTACTCTAAAAGTTTCAAATGTTTAGCTACTCGGGAAGTTGGTTAAGGTTAAAAATCGATTGCAACATTTGTACCTGAACCCACAAACAAACAAGAAAGCAAGTTAATAAAAACGTAGTAAAATAGTGTAAATTGCACCACCAATTCCTTTCAACCTCTTTTCACTGGTTCCATCGTAAGTAAATTTATTTTGTACAATGTACATTTGGACAAAGGAATATCATACTCCTGTAATTCAAAGTGACAATATCTGTTAGCCTAACAAATCAAATTAGACAAAGGGGCATTTAGTCCAATGTATTTTGATACAAAGGAACATTACACTTATGAAACAAAAAGTGACAAAATCCATTTGTCAATCATTAAGTTAGACAAAGAGACATTTAGTGGTAAGCACGTTTGAAGTGGGTGTGAACCCTCTAGCACGCTTATGTGAAGTGCAAAAAATCTGAAAAAATTCCTGAACATTCTTTGACCAAAAGTAAAGATACCCCATTTTCGAAAAAAAAAAAAAAAAAATTTATTGGCAAAATACGTTTTTTTTATAATTATGGTCTTTTTAATGTATTTATATGTTTACAGTCCGGTTTAGTGGCGATAAAATGCATCATCAGAAGTTTGTTTATGTGTTTTGAGAATATCATATCCATAGGATAGTTCAAAATAAGCTTTTTAGCATTTTATAAAACACCATCAATAGGGGTACTACTTAAACTATACAGTGTGGCCTACGGACCCTCGCTGTGTGCTGGCTAGCACACACTTGACCTGTTTATTTTTATAGTCTATTTTCAGGAATAACTATATAAGAGATTGAAAATAAATAAATTTAACAGAGTAACTTAAGGAATGAGTCTACTGAATAAAGTGTCGCCCCGTGTGCGGATGCCCAGAATTTAGATCGCCGATATCGGCGATAATATCGCACAGCAATAATCTCGTATCACTGGTGTATCGCTTTCATATCGCCCCGTGTGTGGCCAGCCATAAACAGTTACAATATGTAATAAGATAAACTGAGGAATAAGCAATCCAATAAATAACATTAGTCCGATAAATAAATTTATATTGTCTACATGGCAGTATCTTTCTTTTTTATTTAACCAGTCTTTCATCCATCGTTTTTGACAAACAGTTCGTTTTGTGGCTAAAAATATTTGAACTTAACTAAAACTTTTTTAAATTCATTTTATTTACTCGAAAACAGTCAACACCAAAAATGAAACTGAGCCTTAATGAGGTGAAATATTGAACCAAATATTGATCAATATATCTACCGTGTGCGGTCGGACAAATATTGAAGGTGGATTGACATAGAATATTGAGGTTCTTATATTGATCAATATATTGACCGTGTGCGGTCGTACTTCAATACATTGATCAATATATTCAGTTGAGGTTGAGATTTCACACCGAGTGGATGGTTGCATGACTATGCTTTTTACAGCTCCGGCGCTACACACAGGCGGGGCAGGAGGCTGCCTGTGGCGACCAAACTAAGCCGACACTGCTCTCTCTCAGAATATTTTGTTAAATTTGAAAAACGAAAGCCTTAGGCCATTGTACACGGGGTGATATAAAAGCGATCCGATATCGCCTACCTGTTACTTCCTAGGTAGAAGTCGGGTTTAATTTTTAAAATTATTGGTTACGACAAAATTATTAATATTCTCCTCAAAGATTACTGCATCATTATATTTTGCATTTTTAGGGTCCGTAGGCAAAAGCCAAGGACCCTTATATTTTCGCGCGTGTGTCTGTCTGTCCGTCCGTCCGTCGCATGCTCTCACGGCTACTCCTTTCGTCCGATGACTTTGAAATTTGGCATGTATAATAAAAAATTATTTTATTTTTTATTGGCAAAATACGTTGTTATTTATAATTATGGTCTTTTTAATGTATTTATATGTTTACAGTCCGGTTCTGTGGCAATAAAATGCATCATCAGAAGTTTGTTTATGTGTTTTGAGAATATCATACCTATAGGATAGTCCAAAATAAGCTTTTTAGGATTTTAAAAAAACACCATCAATAGGGGATAGGGGTACTACTTAATATACAGTGTGGCCTACGGACCCTCGCTGTGTAGCACTGGCTAGCACACACTTGACCTGTTTATTTATAGTCTATTTTAAGGAATAACTATATAAGAGATTGAAAATAAATAAATTTAACAGAGTAACTTAAGGAATGAGTCGACTGAATAAAGTATCGCCCCGTGTGCGGATGCCCAGAATTTAGATCGCCGATATCGGCGATAATATCGCACAGCAATAATATCGTATCACTGGTGTATCGCTTTCATATCGCCCCGTGTGTGGACAGCCATAAACAGTTATAATATGTAATAAGATAAACTGAGGAATAAGCAATCCAATAAATAACATTAGTCTGATAAATAAATTTATATTGTGTACATGGCAGTATCTTTCTTTTTTATTTAACCAGTCTTTCATCCATCGTTTTCGACAAACAGTTCGTTTTGTGGCTAAAAATATTTGAACTTAAATAAAACTTTTTTTAAATTCATTTTATTCACAGTCAACACCAAAAATGAAACTGAGCCTTAATGAGGTGAAATATTGAACCAAATATTCATCAATATATCTGCCGTGTGCGGTCGGACAAATATTGAAGGTGGATTGACATAAAATATTGAGGTTCTTATATTGATCAATATATTGACCGTGTGCGGCCTGTATTAGACCATGTATTATACCTAGACACGTCATTCCCTTTATCTGCCTTATAAAACCCTAAGACCAACATGTTTTGCCCGGTGGTGACGTCACGCGGAGTCCTTCTACTGTCAACATCAGAGTTTTGTTTGGTGCGCTTGTTTTTTTTATTTATTCTCTGTTTATCTTATTATGTCAAACTGGTAGTTTTTACCCGTTCGTGACGTCATAGCCTAAAAAGATGTTGGTCTCACTGAGTGAGAGACGTGGCGTGTCTATGTATACATGGTCTAAGGTCAAAATGAAGATCGTAAATATGGGTCATGTCAAAACAAATAAAATAACTTGCGGATTTTTTCTAAACTAACTTTCCATACAGCAAAATTTGCTGAAAAACTAATTAAATTCTGCTGAAAGGTGGCTAAAAGTATTAAAATAATGCATTGTCATCGTGTTCTGAGCTACTCTAAAAGTTTCAAATGTTTAGCTACTCGGGAAGTTGGTTAAGGTTAAAAATCGATTGCAACATTTGTACCTGAACCCACAAACAAACAAGAAAGCAAGTTAATAAAAACGTAGTAAAATAGTGTAAATTGCACCACCAATTCCTTTCAACCTCTTTTCACTGGTTCCATCGTAAGTAAATTTATTTTGTACAATGTACATTTGGACAAAGGAATATCATACTCCTGTAATTCAAAGTGACAATATCTGTTAGCCTAACAAATCAAATTAGACAAAGGGGCATTTAGTCCAATGTATTTTGATACAAAGGAACATTACACTTATGAAACAAAAAGTGACAAAATCCATTTGTCAATCATTAAGTTAGACAAAGAGACATTTAGTGGTGCAATTTACATTATTTTACTCACTTCGTTTCAAGAGGTAGTGGTGCAATTTACATAGTTTGATTAACATCGATCAAAAAAATGATGCAATTTACAGTTTACCGTCTAAAAGTAAACGACCAAACTGGAGATACAACGCTGAATCCTTCACCGAGGTTAAGACTATAAGTCAGGTATGTATGATGAAGCCAAAAAGTATTTATAAAGAATTCTCTGCCTTTTGTCGTAGGGAATGAAAGATAATGAAATAAACCAATATATCCGAAATAAAGATTGTATGAATTCAGCTCTGGATTTAGTGGCTATCTAAGAGTTTTCTTTTTGTACTGAATGGTATAGATTGATATTGCATCAGCTAATCTTCAATTTTCTTCCTACTCTATAAGAAGCTTAACTAGAGTTTCAACTTTCAGAAATATATAGAAAATGATTCTCTTTTGTCGTTCGATTCTTTACTTTCAATGGCTTCTTCAATTATCCAATAGTGGACTTTATCAATCCTGATAGATCATTGGTATCATACACGCTTTAGAAGTTGAGAGTCTGGGTTCGATTCCCGACGGTCCTGCAATTTGACCAACACTTGGTGTTTACCCACCGTAATATACATTGATTAAGAGATTATTTATTTAGGGGATCTCCTCAATAGCTCAAAGAGTAGAGCATTTGGTTTCGTATCAATAAAGTTAAGCAGCATCAGGCGTTGAAACACCCATGGATGGGTGACCACAAATCTGAATTAAATTTTCAACTTGGTGTCCACCCAACCATCGCCATAAATATAGATAGCTTATATGAAGTGGCAACTACTAGTTTCTTATGTCAATTTTAAGTTATAATATACAGTTGATACATCGACAAACTAACCACACACTTATAAAATTGTATAACTACACTATGGCAGGCCCTTCTCTAAAGTCGCTTAACTTTTACGAACCAACATATCTTATAAACTACTTGTCCGATTTAAATGAAATTTTGATGGTAACCCATAATTACCCCATTGTTAGTCCCATATAAGTTTCAATCTTTTATTTGTTCTATTCAAGGTTACTCGTATGATTATATTTTGAATTTTGGCTGGTTTGTCGAAAGCAGCCCATATATAGCAGCAGATTAATTTCAACCGTCTGCGTTCTTTAAATTTTGCTTAATTGATACTTTACAATTTAAATCAATTTGACAATAATAGGTTGTAAAAGCATCAAATCATTAAAGTATACAGAATAAAGCACGAGGAAGCTATGTGCCACACTAATTGGTAGACTATTTTGAACTGTTTATCCTGTTCATCGACTGTGTTTGCATTTTCTTGCATTTTTGCAACTTGCATTTTTAGAGTCTCCTTATAACCTACACAGATTATCTGAAGAAGGCTGCACTAGAACAGCCGAAACCGGTCAATTGTTAAAATACAGTTATTTTGTGTGAAGACGTTGTTTGGTTATTGAACTACACCTCTTCTATGATGTTTATCCTGTGACACATTAATGATGTAAGATAAACTCACGGCAGTCTTCTTATCAAAGGTGAGATCATGTATTTTAAGAAAATCTATCATGGTATATACAGTAGGCCGCCATCTTGAAAATATTCAGTGTGGAATATTAATTATTACAAATTCATTTTCTACACTTTAAGACCTTCAAATTGATGTATAACATGCCATGGTTACTAAAAACTTTTTTTAGCCACCCGCCATATTGGCCGCCATCTTTAAAATATCAAGTGTAAAATTTTTATAATTGCATATTCATTTTCTACAAATCAAGACCTTTAAATTGATGTATAATATGCCATGGTTACTACATTTTTGTTTTTAGTCATCCGCCATATTGGCCGCCATCTTGAAAATATTACGTGTGTTATTTTAATAGTTGCATATTCTTTTTCTACTCTTCAAGACCTTTAAATTGATGTATAACATGCCATGTTAGCTTAAAACTTTTTTTTGGTCACCCGCCATGATTGCAGGGCCGCCATCCTAGAAGTATTAAGTATAAAAACTCCAAAATTTGTCCTGTTGTCTAAAATGCCGAGATGTACCTGTGTGCCAAATTTCATGTTTCTAGCTATAGTAGTTTATTAGTTGAAACAAGCCAACGGACGGACAGACAGACAGGCAGACAGACAAACAGATAGACAGAGAGACATACAGAGCCGTTATATAAGGTTTCTTTTTGTATACTTTGTACAGAAACCTAAAAACTTTTTTGGAACGAAGTTCCTTATGGCATGTTCTGGAGCCCGGGAGTTGGTCCGAAAAAAAAGAACAAAATCACCGGATACAAAATCACCGTCTCACAAAATCACCATCACGAAATCTACTGATTACGATAACTTGAGTAAAAGATGACCGAGTTAGTTGAAATTTGGTAGACATGTTTATTTTACCAATGCCCCAGGCTGAGTTTGTGGGACAACGATATCCGTCCAAGAGTTCACGCGCAACGCTCGCGTAAACGTAAGCTTCAAAAATTTTAGGACGGGAAATAATGTTATAGACAATATTAAGGAAGCCTGTTCCTTGACTTTTTGTTTATTTTTGTTGTATGTCAAAATACTTGAAAATATAAGACTTAGCAGAGTTATAGTCAAAGAAAACTAAGTATAATTATTTGAAAGTACAATTTTTGATTTTGAACAAACAATAAAAAACAACATGTCAACATATGACAGATTATTGAAAGAATAACAAAACTCAACACTTTCCCTCTTTCAATAAACTGTTAAGTCCAAGCTGTTTCATAAGTGTAA
>KZ652863.1:90075-104609 GCA_001010745.2 Gerris buenoi
TATAGGTCCAGAGTTGGGTGGGCATCGTCGGGCCCCTGATGAGTCGGTAGCGACGAAACGATGCAGGACATGGCGTTTTGCCGAGCCAACATCTTTGTGACGTTTGTCTGGTGTTGGAACAGTTCCTATGTGTCACGCTTGCGTGGCACATCCCTTGGTGTCTCTCACTAACACTAATTGTATACCTTATTGCAGTGTGCATATTCACGGTATTACATTGTTGATATAAGAGGGGAAGTGTGATCGCTCTGAAGAACAAAAATATTTTATGACTCTGATTTCAAAAATTCCAAGACAGAATACCGTTTCAGACATCAGGAAACATTTTTGGTTCCGTGTCTGTCTGTCGGTCTGCCGCTCAATGTTTGCGATCAAATATAATATCTTAAAAATTACTCGTCGGATTTTATTAAAATTTGTATGATAGGTCTTAATTAGCCCATTGTTGGTCCCATATAAGTTTCAACCTTCTGCGCCTATTTGTTTCTCTTCTACATGTACACAAACATACATTTATTTACACCTATAGCTTCAGGCACTTTTATAGAAAAAGGCCCCCCTTTTCTTTTTAATCTAATACACTTTCTTACAACTTCATACTCAATATAAATGAATTCAATATAAATGTGTGATATTCCTTTGTCCCAAAGCATATTGGACTGAATATCCCTTTGTCTTAATAGCTACTTAAACTGAGGGATATAAACTCTTTGGTATAAAAAACAAAAAGGGGGGCCCTTTTGGCCTTTTCTATAAAAGTACCTAGCTTCAAAAGTATTTATCTGATCTGTATAAAACTTTTATAGTTTATCGTAAGTAACCCGCAGATAGCACAAGATTAATTTGAACCGTCTGTGCTCTTTAACTTTTGCTAAATTGATACTTTAATTCATGTTAAAAAAAATCAAAACAATATTGACAGATTAAAAAAATAAATAAATAAATTTTTAATTGAGAGTCCCACACCCGGCTTCACCGTCTACTCCAATCATACTTTTTAACTATAAACTCATCATGATTAAGTATTAATTTGCTTGATGTTAAATATTAATTGCATTAAGCTCGCTTCAATGATAAACCTACACAATGCCTTGTTAACGTATTATAAAATGCATTCAACAGGTAGTTGTTTTCTTATTGTTTTCGATTTTCGACAAAATCATATATATTTCCATCTATATCTTGGGAACTAGATTTTTCCCGGGAAATCGGCTCATATCCCTAGATTTGTATTTAAATTGACGTCATTTAAGAATTTTTGTATCTAATCGTCGGTGTTCAATAAAGATGTTCGATGAACGCACAAAAGTTCTTTATATTTCAATTAAACAACAAAAACGATTTAATCTGACAATGGCAACTTAAAAACATTCCTAATAAATTTTCATAAACGAGTCAAAATAAATGACAGATAACCAACATCCTCCCACCTCAAGTCTTGGTACTTACCGGTGCTTGATAGTCAAGTCTGTCCAGTTCAAGTTTATACAGTCTCTGTGCAGGTCGTGTCAGTGGTCCTGTAGCTGTTCTTAACCGTACCACTCTTACTCCTACCAACACCACCCTCCCAATCTTTAGAGATTAGCCAGTGTCTATTTATTTTTCCCATGGGGCTAGCTGTCCAAGGTACTCATCCCTGAACCGGCCTCGAAGACAATCTCTTACTTTCTTTCCTGCTATAATTTGTAACGCTCAACGGAGAAACAAGGAGGGAAGTACAAAGAATTGGTACAACTAGCATCGAACCAGGTCTCGGTGACTGCTATAATATCGGACGAGCAAGACGTTGTGGACAGGAAAAACTCAGTGGCTTTCGAACGAAGCCCCCGCACGTTCTGGTATGAGATACTGAAGGCCATAAAAACTTTAGGAATCAGGAGGCCTCCACCTGGTCAACATTGTTCCATAGCATAGCTTTCTTCCAGAGATCTCGAGGGGTAGCGCCTCTAAATTTTGAGATAAAAATTAATTTCTCTATTTCATCTCGGGATATGATTTTTCTGAGCATGTAAGCCAAATATTTTGAAAATCGACCCAGAAGTTTAGGCTCCACTTGTCAGCACAGACGACAAACAGAGATATTTAAAAACCATTTTTTGGATTAGGAGGACTTCAAAACGTGTAAATCCATCAAAATCTCAAAATAGAACTATCCCGCCATTAGGTGAAAATCGGTCAAGATGTTTAGGCTCAACTTGTCTGCAAAGACGGCCAACAGACATTCTTAAAAACCACTTTTTTAGACTCAGAGGACTTTAAAACGTGTAAATCCACCAAATCTCAAAATAGAATTATCGCGCCATCACAATACTTGCTCTTTATATTAGAAAATATAAATTCTCCAAATAGCGACAAACCAATCTGAGAATTATCTTATAAATCTAAAGTGGCTAGATAAATATTTTTAGTTTTAGTAAAGCCAGTGTGGTTAAAGGGCGGTTCACTACTTATGTGAAGCTTCAAACTTGATCTATTGGATTATAATTAGTCTCTAAGTTTCCGCTTAGCAACTTAAAGTTTGCAACTTAAAGTTTGCTAAGTATTAACGACTTTAGTTTGCTCTATTCTCCCGACATACATGTATAAAGTATAGATTCAACTCAACTCCTCTAGAACTTACACAAGATAAAGTTAGTTCCTTATAACATTATCTTGAAATAACTTGATCAAATTTTCTAAAGATACAATATTGGCATGTATTACAAGACTTTTGCCAACATTTATATAAATATCTATTAGCTCGTCCTTTTAAGTTTGTTGTTTACTAGATATTTTAGGTTATAGATCATTGCTCCAAAAAAGCTAAGTAACTTTGTAGACATTAAAAAGGTCAACTTGTAAGGATAGTAATGAAGGTCAACCCAAAGAATTTACCACACTGAAAGATCGGAATGTCCAAGGGCAGACGCTTGACCTGCAGGATAGTCAACTTGTAAGGATGGTAATGAAGGTTAAACCAAAGAATTTACCTCACTAAAAGATCAGAAAGTCCAAGGGCAGACGCTTGTCCTGCAGGATAGTCAACTTGTAAGGATAGTAATGAAGGTTAAACCAAAGAATTTACCACACTAAAAGATCAGAAAGTCCAAGGGCAGACGCATGTCCTGCAGGATAGTCAACTTGTAAGGATAGTAATGAAGGTCAACCCAAAGAATTTACCACACTGAAAGATCGGAATGTCCAAGGGCAGACGCTTGTCCTGCCGGATAGTAAACTTGTATGGATGGTAGTGAAGGTTAAACCAAAGAATTTACCACACTGAAAGATCGGAATGTCCAAGGGCAGACGCGTGTCCTGCAGGATAGTCAACTTGTAAGGATAGTAATGAAGGTCAACCCAAAGAATTTACTTCACTGAAAGATCGGAATGTCCAAGGGCAGACGCGTGTCCTGCAGGATAGTCAACTTGTAAGGATAGTAATGAAGGTCAACCCAAAGAATTTACTTCACTGAAAGATCGAAAAGTCCAAGGGCAGACGCGTGTCCTACAGGATAGTCAACTCGTAAGGATAGTAATGAAGGGCAACCCAAAGAATTTACTTCACTAAAAGATCGGAAAGTCCAAGGGCAGACGCTTGTCCTGCAGGATAGTCAACTTGTAAGGATAGTAATGGAGGTCCACCCAAAGAATTTACTTCAATGAAAGATTGGATAGTCCAAGGGCAGACGCGTGTCCTGCAGGATAGTCAACTTGTAAGGATAGTAATGAAGGTCAACCCAAAGAATTTACCACACTGAAAGATCGGAATGTCCTAGGGCAGACGCTTGTCCTGCAGGATAGTCAACTTGTAAGGATAGTAATGAAGGTCAACCCAAAGAATTTACCTCACTGAAAGATCGGAAAGTCCAAGGGCAGACGCTTGTCCTGCAGAATCGTCAACTTGTAAGGATGGTAATGAAGGTTAACCCAAAGAATTTACCTCACTGAAAGATTGGAAAGTCCAAGGACAGACGCGTGTCCTGCAGAATCGTCAACTTGTAAGGATGATAATGAAGGTTAACCCAAAGAATTTACCTCACTGAAAGATTGTAAAGTCAAAGGCAGACGCATGCTGAACGTGGGGATTGCAAGATTGAAGCCCTCATTGTCCCAATGTTCTCAGGAGATCTGAAAGGCTGATGGACTCCAGTTCTTCGTCTTGTCGCACTCGCGGTATGTCTGAACGTAGTGAACCATGTAACAATGGATTTTTGTCCGGACCAGGGCCCATTGGGCCTACGTTGATTTCGGAAGACACGCTGCAAGACAACAAGAACAAAGAAAGACAAAGACAACAAAGAAAATTGGTTCGGAATTTAGGCCTCAACGGCAAACGCTCACTCCACACTGTTCCAAAGCATGATGGTGACTGACCGGGGTGGGCGTCAAAACTTTAGAACTCCTCTAGAATGAGACCCCACTCGCTTCGCAGCGACACATCCACAGCCTGAATGGCGCACATTTTAGAAAACGAAGTTATGTTGCCGCCGCCTATATTTAGAAAGGGAAAATGTTGTGAAGACTGAGGTATGTGTCAGAGAAAAAGTTTGTTATTTAAATAATTAAATGTGTACAGTTGAGCTAGGAAGAGAAACGTAATTGTTACTAAATTTTAGTGAATTTAAGAGACTAAAGTAGTAAAATTTCGAGCTACCTAAAATTCTTTTCTTCTTGGTTTTCTTTGGTTCAGGTGATTTATTCAGCACCTAAACTCTCATGAATTGTTGATCGAGAAAACCCAGAGGAAAATATTTTCTTTTCCACATCGCTCGAACAACTCACAGCCATGAAATTAATTTAATATTGAAAAAACCACCTCTATAACGTACATTTACTGTTAGAAATGTCAATTATATCACCTTCCCATTTTACTTCTAATATTGAAAAATAATTATACACATATATTAGTGTTATTAATACTAATTATTTAGAGTCACCACTTTTATTGGCTTTAATTTTAATCTACGTAATACTTAAGAAATTGTTAAAACTTTAAATAATCAACAAATAAAATTTAAAATATTAGAACCATGGAAAATTTGCGGTGACCGTGTTGCGTCCTCAAATTTATTATATTTATGTATTAATTAAAATTTATTGCTAGCTTTTTTTACATATATGTATAGTTTATACTTCGAGTTCGAGTTTATATTTATTCTTTAGTTTATAAGTACAATCATTAGTTATATGATAATATTTATGGTTGGAAATAATTTAATTAGATACATTGTTTCCATGACTGCAATTTCCCTAACTTTTGTTAACTTAATAAAAAAATCGGTCCGAGGCAACTCAGACAAACTTTCTCATATACGAGTCCATAAAATTATTTAGTCCAGTGTTTTCCATTTATTAGTTTTCGTAAGTAAATTTATTTATTGTAGAACATTTCATAAAAATTGATCATAAAAATAACTTCTCCTGGGCGGGGAATCGAACCCGGGCTCTCTCCGTCTGCGTTTTAAGCAATTTTCTCAGGAACTAGATTTTTCCTGGGAAAATGGCTTATATCGTTGGATTTTTCTTTAAACGGACTACATTTTAGAATTTGTTTAATCAAAATTTGTTTAATCGAGTTTCTGGGGGGTAGCGCCCCCCAAAATTGGGGCTAAAATTCATTTCTCGATTTCGCCTCGGGGTATGATTTTTCTGAACATGTATGCCAAATTTTGTCAAAATCGGACCAGTAGTTTAGGCTCCAGGCGTCTGCACAGACGACAGACGACAGGCAGACATTTTTTTAAAAACACTTTTATGGACTTAGGGGACCTCAAAACGTGAAAATCCATCAAAATCTCAAAATCGAATTTTCGCGCCATCACAATACTTTGTCTTTATATGAGAAAGTAAAAAAAAGAAAAAAAAAGGAAACAATAAGGGTTAATAAATGTATGTTTTTTTATTCTACTTAAGAAACATCAATGTGTATAGAAGGTTGGAACTTATATGGGACCTAAAATGGTTTAAGTGTGACCAACCATACAAACATCATCAAAATTGGGCTAGCATTACGAAAATTATGTTGGTTCAGAAAGATACAGACAGACGCCAGACCCAGAATGTTTCCTGATGTCGAAATTAAATTTTCGATTTCGGAGACATAAAAAAATTGTTCTTCAGAAAGATCAACATGTTTCTGTTGCCCTCGATAAGCTCGGAAGCAATACAAATCATATTCTAGTATTCTTATATCTCACTGAATAGTTTTCAATAAACCTTTCAGGCATTAAACATGCATGTGTGCTTAACAAATGAATTAACCTGGGTTCATAGCACACAGTTGAATGATTTATCAATGGCTGCCATGCAAAAAAATGTCTCACAATCACTGCTCCAAATCTGAATGAATCCTTATAGTACGTACCCTTAATTTAAATGGAATAAATTTAACTTTTCTTAAAATGATAAAAAATTGTTGAAACTGTCCTTATAAACTTTCAATTTAAAATTAAAAATTTTATTTAAAACTCTATTAACTCTATTAAACTTTTAATCAAAATGTTTCAAAACGATTCCGGTGTTTTTTTTATAAATTTTTAAAAATAAAATAAAATGTAGTTAATTTGAATTCCAAATTATACGACTAAATTGTTTTTCTTTGGAAATTTATAAAGATGTATAGAATTACATTGTACTTAATAAATTAAAATCCAATATGAACTTATAATGGAAAGGATACATTAACGTTATCATTTTTGACAAACTAGAAAGTACAATTTTTTTGTTTTAAATGCTATGTTCTTTTTTCTGTCAAAAATATATTTATATTTTATTTTACAATTTTTGTATACTCATATTCTATTTTTTAAATCTGACAGCTTGGGAAAATCGAGAAAAAAATGGGAGGAGAGTGAACTTAGAATAATACTATGTATAGAAGGAGCATAGAATCAAAATAACAAGCAATTACTGATAACTTATCAGTAATTATCAGTGATAAGGGACTGAAGCCAACTTTCGACGAGGGGTTGTTTCCCTTAGACCAGGGGACCAACAAAACAACACTCTTTTTTTTTCATTTAAGCTGGAGAAGGTTGGCCACGCTTTAGTAAATATTCAAAGCCCGCTCACAAACGTCAAGAAAACAAGCCCTGCCATTGGTTATTGTTTACGTTTCACTCTGACGTCATTTTTTTCAACTCGCCCGCCATGATATAATAATCGTAGCATATTGCAAGCTAAAATAAGATAAAACACAAAAAAAAAATATTACAATAAACTAAACTGACTATCAATAATTATAATTAAATAAAAAATTAAATTATAAAACCGAAGGCAAATAATTTTAGAGTTATGACGTCACAAATTACAAAAATGAATTTTTAGAACGCGGATAAGAATCAAAACCAAAGTTGGTTTCAATGTTATCAGTGACACTCCTTCTATATATAATATTATTCTAAGAGAGTGAATGAGAGCTTGAGATTTTGGCGGGTAATAGGTCATGGCCCGCCAAAATCTCAAGCTCTCATTCGCTCTCCTCCCATTTTTTTTCTCGATTTTGCCCAGCTTTCAGATTTAAAAAATATAATATTATGAGTATAGTTAGAAAACCGAAATTTAAGATTATAATTACAAAATATACGACAATAAGTGAAAAGTGTGCACCAATTAGTGGAGTAACAGCCTGCACTCCAAATAACCGAATGCTTCACCAGAAGCTGATTCACAAAAAATTAGGAAATTTAAGGAAATAATAAAAAATAATCCAAATCTCATTACCTGATATGCATATAAATTTAATAAAGTAAATAAAATAATAAAGTACAAATTAAAAGGTTATCTTCAATAAGTGTAAATATTTAATGATAAAGTTTAAAATAAAACAATAAACGAAATTAAAGTTCTCTTATTTAAATTAATTTTCTATTGAAATAATAAGGGGCTAGCACAGTGAATAGTGAGATATAATAGATGAAATAAAGTTATTAGGTGAAAGCTGTATAAATAAATTTGTATAAATTAAATAAAGTTTATATGGCCTGGGTATTGTGGACAGATGTCAAGTTGCGGGTTGATAAAGACGTCGGGCTGTAGAAATAACTGGTGATGTGAGGAGTAAAGAAACAGCGGCGAAACCTGGAGACCCCAACAGCAAGCTGGAATAACGCCTCCAATAGGTCCGTAATTACGTGCGTAATTACGTAAGTGCGCACAGTGTGGCTAACGCAGAGCGGGGCTCTATACGTCTGTACTGAGTGAGGGTGTGATCCAGACTGAATGTAGTATCGATAGATTCGGATAGATGTGTTTATGAATAGGGTTCCTTATCTTATGTCGCAGGTGTCTAGGTCTAAACAACATTATCTCTCTCTCTCACTGACTAGCCGTAAACTAACTGATTATAGTTATTTATGTAACTAGGCAGCAAAATGGAATTTTACTGACGAGTGATTAGGTTAGCCTCCGAGCCGAAGGCGAGGATAGGCTATAAGCCGAGACAGGTAATTTACCTATTTGACTGCCGAGGCGAAGCCGAGGCAGGCAATAAATAAACGAGGCAGAAATGTTTCCTTTGCTGCCTTGTTGCATACAATATTTTATCTACTTGCGGAACAAAAATGAAACTGCTAAAATGTTATCTTAATTAATATAGCATAGAGCATAGATAATAGTTAATAACTATATGTCATATTAATAAAGATAATAAATGTATTAACTAAAATTAATGTTCAAATAAGAAACTTGGGAATAATAACAATAAGTAAAATGCAAACTGAATCTATAACAACAAAATACTAAACACACGTTTATAACACAAATAACTTCTGAATGAATAATGCACGCAATATAATATATTTATTTATATTTTTACTAACAAATTACTAAATGAATTAAAGATATCTTCTATTGCGTAAAAGAAAAGAAGTAACTAGGGTAAATCAAGAAAAGTAGCTAGTCTAATCTAGAATGACTTCAAGAATAATAATATGGATGTTCAATGTTTACATGACGCTGCAGTATAGCCAGTAACTCCACTATCTTTTTAATTAAAGATCTACTAATCATTGAACTTATTTAACAGAATTAACAAATATAAACAAATTATTTTATAGTTAAAACATTTATTTAGTAAATATTACATATTAAACTACAATAATATATGATGTTTTAAGATAGAGATAATAGTATAACTGTTCTTGCCAAAATAAGAGGTTATGACACGCAGTGGTCAACACTGTTACTTTCTCTGCCTAGGCAGAGAAAGTATTTTCCTGACTGTTTTAACTACTTTCCTGCCTGTTTATAATATTTTAATGACAAATCAGCGAAATAGTACTTTCCAGCCTAAAAACAGTTAAGTAATGTTTAATTTTGCTGCCGCGAGTAGATAAAAATATAAACATAACTGTTTTAATTTAACTTTATTCAAAATAAAAATAAAAATAAATAATACTTTTAACTAATAAACAAATCTTCCTAAATTAAACGAAAAAACTTCTTTAAATAAATTTAAGTAGAACGTAACAATAAGAGTATTACATGAAAACCCGGAATACGGCTCTCATTGACCCCATGTGTGGGTACATCAGGGGAGGGGGGACCCCTGAATAGATAGATCCAGAAATATATATAGATCATGAAATTAGCATTTTATGTATTGTGCTTTGTACCATTTGGCAAATGCAATTTAATAAAAAAAAATAAATAAAAATAAAAAATATTTGCTCCAATATCTGGCACAGCTATTTTATTTTTCAACAATTATTGGTGAAATATCGATTTTTTACTTATCTCCATTGAATAGTCTCTATGTCTATTTTCTAATTATGCCACACTTAATTGGGTTTTTGGCTGAACAATTACGCAATAAGCAAATGAGGAAAAAATTGTAAATTACGAAATAGAAGCGCCGGGGCTATACACTATACACGCATCATGAGTGTTTAGTAGCATGAAATATGTTTACTACTCGTATTTTGAAATCTATTTGATAATACCTACTCCATTCATGCTTACGTGACAATTCATCCAGTGATATAGGACAATTGGAAGCTATATGCCGCACTAAGGCTGCGGCCACACCGGAGCTACCTCGCTTAGAGCCTAGTGGCTTGGTGAGTCGCCAGGTGTGTAATCCATGTGAACCAACCTTCTAGAACATACGAGACCAGCCACTCCGCGCGCTTGGTTACTAGGCGAGTCGCTAGACGAACAGCCCATTCTGTTTTATATGGCGACTCACCAAGCCACTAGGCTCCAAGCGAGGTATCTCCGGTACGGTGTAGCCGTAGCCTTATATTGACACACAGGTGTTTTTTTTTAAACAAAATAAACCCATAATTTATTTACTTTTTATTTTAAGGTGCTGTTCTTAAATATTATATTTTTTAAAGCCACACGAAGAAGTAAATATAAATAGATTATTTATAATTAATAATAATAATGTAGTCAACAAATTAGTGCGGCATATAGCTTTCTCATTCATTACATTACAGGTTACATTACAGGGGTTCATACATTACAGGACACCTAGGGATACAAAGGATTGCCGAATCCAAGATTCCACTTACAGGGGTCCGTATGAAAGAAATAGAACACCAGCTAGTGCTAAAGAGGAAATTTAAGGTAGAAGTTCCATCACGAGCCAGATGGGAATCAGGAGAAATTACATTCGACCAGGAAACTCTAGTGGCATATACTGATGGCTCTAAGAACGAGAAAGGTATGTCAGGTGCGGGACTTTACTTGGAAAGGTCCGGCACCCAAGAGAGTTTCCCCCTAGGTTCACTCACCACAGTGTTTCAAGCTGAGATCTACGCCATCTTGGAGGTAGCGAGAAAACCTGAGGTGAGGGACGCAACATTAAAAAAGGTAGCTATATGCTCTGATAGTCAGGCAGCACTCCAAGCACTTTGCACCACAAGCGCAGAGTCTGCTCTAGTTAAGGAGTGCCAAGAGGCATTAGAACTGCTCGCAGAGAGGAAAGAGGTAACACTGCTTTGGGTCCCAGGGCATACTGGGATTCCTGGGAACGAGAAGGCAGACGAAATGGCGAAGATAGGAGCTTCCATGCCCTTCTGCGGACCGGAACCCGCCATCGATTGGTCTAGAGGACAGACGAGGTCAGCCATCAATGCGTGGATCTGGGAAGAAGCAAGGACGGCATGGATGAGAACAGAGGGCTGCAGACAGTCAAAGTTGCTACTACCCGACCTAAACAAGAGGAAAACCAGATGGCTAATGGGACTGAGTAGACCCAACTTAAGGATTATGGTCGGAATCCTAACTGGGCATTGCCAACTCAAAAGACATCTGGCACTATTGAAAATCGAGGAAGACCCTACTTGCCCAAAGTGCGGCGAGGGAGAGGAGACGGCTCACCACTTTATGGGAGTGTGCGAAGGTTATGGCAGGGTTCGCTTTCATGTATTAGGTGTGGGGGACATCAGAGAGGAGGAGCTTGTCACACTCAAGTGGCAAGACATTCTCTCCTTTGTAACCCAAACGAGGAGATTTGAGGGAATGACTGAGGTAGTTCGATGGGTGTGAGTTCAGGGGTTGGCAAAAAGGACCCAAATGTGGTCTACTTGCTAGGCTTGGCCTCCCCGCCCCCTTACTACTACTACTACTAGCTTTCTCATGTCCTAATATTGTGATCCTACAAGGAAATAAATGGATCATTGTTTAAAACTGGTTCGACACCCATTGAAGTCTCACTTATTTCTACTACGTTTTTATTAGCTTGCTTTCTTGTTTGTTAGTCCAGTACAAATCTTGCAATCGATTTTTAACGAGTAACTAGACATTTTAAACTTTTAGAATAGCTCAGAACACGATGGCAATGGATTATTTTAATACTTTTAGCCATTTTTCAGCAGAATTTAATTCATTTTCAGCAAATTTTGCTGTATGGAAAAAGTTAGTTCGGAAAAATTCCGCTAGTTATTTTATTTGTTTTGACATGTCCCATGTTTACGATCTTCATTTTGACAGGTTCCTTATTTATGATTTATAACAGAAAATTTAAAAACGTAGTATATAAAAAGTTCTTTTTGTCATGCAATTATTACTACGTTTTTATTAGCTTGCTTTCTTGTTCGTTTGATTGTTTGTCCGGTACAAATCTTGCAATCGAATTTTAACTAACATCCCGAGTAGCTAGACATTTGAAAATTTCAGAACAGCTTAGAACACGATGACAATGCAATATTTTAATACTTTCAGCAGAATTTAATTTGTTTTCAGCAAATTTTACTGTTTGGAAAAAGTTAGTTCGGAAAAAATCCGCAAGTTATGTCATTTGTTTTGACATGACCCATATTTAAGTTCTTTATTTTGACTGGTTTCAAATGTATGACATATGACAAAAAATTTAAAAACGTGTTATGTAAGAAGTTATTTTTATCTTGCAATTTTATCCAATATTAAATGCATGGAGATAGTTGAAATTATATATGAAACCATCTGTAGTCTGCCTTCAACAAATCATCCAACTTCTTTTTTTTTTTAGAAACTGATGAGTACTTTCCGAGATATTAGTGATTAAAAATAGGTTGTATATGCGGAAGACAAATGGGCACAGAAATTTGAAATTAATATGAGATTAATATTGGGCTGCACCTGCCTCATTTCATTGTCTCGATAAAGGATCACCTCGAGTAAAGGAACCCCCAGGAAACCCAGGTACAATCTGCGGTCTAGATAACCAGTATAAATACCCCGTTTTTCTTTCCAGTTGCCAGTTTATCTTGAGCTTGCTTCGATTTAACATCACGATGCACCACATTCCTGAAGATGCTTCCAGTAGTGGAAGCAAAACGTTGTACTTCAACACCTTCGTTAAGTAGATTTTACTGGAAAACCAAGTTATTGATTCAACCCAACAAGTCAACCGGCAGAAACCTAATCTCTAATTTAAAATTCAATTTCACAAAATCACGTCAAGGTAAAGTAAACAATGCTTAAATTTTGAATTAAGTGCTAGGAAGCTGGCTAATGCTATGGTTAACAAACCAAACTGAACGTGTTCTGGATTCGGTGGAAGCGGTCGTAACCGCTTAGAGTGACCACTAAATCAAATTAGGTTTATTAGGTTGGTCTTTTCCGAGTCTACCTTCCGAACTCACCTATGATACTGTGGTTCACACAAATATGGTAAACAACAGACAGATACAAGATCAATTTTTTCCTGATTTCTGAACGGATTTCTGCTTTAGATTTTTTTTTAAATTTGTAGAATAAATAAAAAAAAATATATATATTGTTATTAATATATCTTCTGCTAACCTACGGTAACGTCGGAAGTAAAATAGTTGTAGATAAAAACAAATTTGTTAGAATAACCAGGAGATTAATATACAACCGAAAATGGGCTAAATATGATCTAACACCTAAATTTCATTAAAATCGGTCGAGCGTCTTTAATTTATGGGGTTTTGCACAAATATATTCCCTGACGTCTAAAACAGATTTCATAGGTGTTCATTAAAAACATTGATTGTGCGCATGTGAAAGAGAAACCAATAAGCGCAGAAGGTTGAATATTATAAAGGATCAACAATGGGCTAATTATGACCAACCATCCAAATTTCATTAAAATTGGTCGAGTAATGTTTTTAAGGTTTGTGAAAATTGAGAGACAGACCGAGTGACAGACATGGAACCAAATATATGTTCTCTGATGTCTGAAACGGATTTCTGTAATGGATTTTTTTATTCTACAAATCATTTGACTTATCATATAAATTTCATCAAAACTAAATAAGTAGTTTTAGGTTTCTGTACAAAGTAAAAAAAGAAACCTTATATAACGGCTCTGTCTGTCTGTCTGTGCGTTGGTGTCAGTCCGTTGGCTTGTTTCAATTCATAAACTACTATAGCTAGAAACATGAAATTTGGCACACAGGTATATCTCGGAATTTTAGACAACTACAAATTTTGGAGTTTATACACTTAATATTTCCAAGATGGAGGCCCGTCCAATATAACGGATGACTAAAAAAAGTTTTTAGTTACCTTGGCATGTTATACATAAATTTAAAGGTCTCGAAGTGTAGAAAAAGAATATGCAACTATTAGAATAACACAAGTAATATTTTCAAGATGGTGGCCAAAATGGTGGGCGACTAAAAAAAGTTTTTAGTCACCATGGCATGTTATACATCAACTTAAAGGTCTTGAAGTGTAGAAAAAGAATATGCAACTATTACAATTAATATTTAAACTTAATGGTACAGAAACCGGCGATTATCGCCTCACGTACTTACGTGAAGCGCGCCTTACTTGTTTAAGATATGAAGTTTTCTTAAAAAATATTTTGGACAAACCCACAGATGGAAACATGACTAAAAATGTACCGTGTTGTCTTCTTCCCAATTTGGAGACAAATAAAAATGTCGTTTATTAAAACGTTAACAATGCTTCTGTTACCGTCAGTAAGTTAAGAAGCAATAACATAATGGCACACCATTTTAAATACTTCATTTGGGTGCTTATGCGTCAGAAGAGAGAGAAAATAAACATTGTATTTTTTATCACATGCGTAAGAATAAAGTACATGCAAACTTAACCCTAAATAGCAGGAACACATGTTTTATATATATATATATATA
>KZ652863.1:128095-140566 GCA_001010745.2 Gerris buenoi
TTTGTATAGTAAATCGAAACTGTCACTGAGGTTGAAACGATGATTTTCAATGTAAATATAGTCATAAACAACGGACATTTTTAGTTTTGAATTTTTTATAATTTCTTTTTTTAACGAGAATAGTAGTGCTCTTTTCTTTCTGACCGAATCAGTATAATCCTTTTGAATTCTGTACTCCGTATTTGCTAATGCTGGACCTTTCGATAAAATTAACTCTATATCGTCATCCTTAGGGAAAGTAGCGATTAAAATAATATTATCTGCACTTCCTACACGACGTACTTTGTTGATCCACAGGTCACTATCGATTTTCAAAACGTTCCTACAAAAATCTTGGATAACTTGTTTAAGATTGGAGTTGCTGTGAACCGTGATACCTCTAAATAGAAGGTTATTACGCCTTAAGTTATTTTCCATATTTTCCAATTTTTTATGTAATATTTCATCTGAGGTTTTTAACTTTTCGATGTCTTTTTTAATTTCTTTGTTATCTTCGGACAGTCTATCAAAATGGCATTTTAAATTCTCCATATCTTTCTTAGTAGCGAGCTCCTTTAATTTACGGTCGAACAGCTCTTCCCACAGCTTCATTTTATCACTATCGTCAGCCATTTTCTTTTTGTTAGCCGGGGACCGCTGGTTTGGAGAAGTATGAGGGCTTGATTCAGATCTAGACCTTTTTTGTATGATATACGTATTAGTATTACTATTTGCATTACCAGGTGATAAAGGTTTGTTTATCGACAATCTGGTGGAGAGAAAGTTATCAAGAGATTCTGAATTAATAGTTTGTTTTGATTCATTCATACTAATATGTAAACATATCAGAAATCAGAGTCTTAATACCAGTGTTGATGCGTATTGTATTGGTGATTGGTGGGTTGGAAGAGATGTGGTACGTAGAGTGGTGGTAGGGGGGCGCATGCGCGTTGTACGTATTAGCCTTTCTAACTACCCGACACTGCTAATTGAATGAAAAAAACTGATATTTTCGCAGTAAAATAATTATTAAAATATGATTATTAGCTTAGATTTACTTTGTTAAGAAGTTACAAAAACTGAAACTCATATTAATCCTAACATGGATAACACAGATTTATGCATAACTATACACATTAAACCGTGAAAAAAATGAAATTACCGGGACCCGATCTTACTCGTGCAACGTCAAGGACGCATATCAGTGATATAATATATCCGATATCACATGTGTATGCTCATATGTCCGCTGGGGTTTCTTGTGTCCCTAAACTTTTCCAAAACCTATATATAGAAAAGGACTAGTCAGAATGAATATATTATGAGTTTGATTTGCGGCACATTCGAATTTTTGCGATAACTAACATGTAAAAAACTACACGTCCGATTTTAATGAAATTTGTGGCAGGTTATAATTAGCCTATACGCCGGGGAAGTGTGACCTCATTAGCCTATACGCCGGGGAAGTGTGACCTCATTAGCCTATACGCCGGGGAAGTGTGACCTCATTAGCCTATACGCCGGGGAAGTGTGACCTCATTAGCCTATACGCCGGGGAAGTGTGACCTCATTAGCC
Organism: Gerris buenoi; assembly: GCA_001010745.2. Classification (NCBI taxonomy): domain Eukaryota; kingdom Metazoa; phylum Arthropoda; class Insecta; order Hemiptera; family Gerridae; genus Gerris; species Gerris buenoi. The sequence goes on from KZ652863.1 coordinate 129,651, forward strand.
TATACGCCGGGGAAGTGTGACCTCATTAGCCTATACGCCGGGGAAGTGTGACCTCATTAGCCTATACGCCGGGGAAGTGTGACCTCATTAGCCTATACGCCGGGGAAGTGTGACCTCATTAGCCTATACGCCGGGGAAGTGTGACCTCATTAGCCTATACGCCGGGGAAGTGTGACCTCATTAGCCTATACGCCGGGGAAGTGTGACCTCATTAGCCTATACGCCGGGGAAGTGTGACCTCATTAGCCTATACGCCGGGGAAGTGTGACCTCATTAGCCTATACGCCGGGGAAGTGTGACCTCATTAGCCTATACGCCGGGGAAGTGTGACCTCATTAGCCTATACGCCGGGGAAGTGTGACCTCATTAGCCTATACGCCGGGGAAGTGTGACCTCATTNCATCCCGAGTAGCTAGACATTTGAAACTTTCAGAACACGATGACAATGCATTATTTTAATACTTTTAGTCATTTTTCAGCAGAATTTAATTCGTTGTTAGGAAGTTTGCTGTATGAAAAGTTAGTACGGACATATTTGTTGAGTTAACATTAAAGTTAACACTTTAGTAGTTAGTACATAAATAAATAGTACAGAATATAATTAATTTGTTTAAACATATTTGCTAGTAATTAATATGTATATATACTTTTATAAGTGGGTAGTTATTATTATTTTTAATAATTAGTAACAATATTTTAATTTATTACAAAAAGGTATTGTTAACTTTTAATTATAAATACATCTACTAACGTACGTATAACAAGTAAGTGCTTTTTTTATGTAAATAAATATACTTACTTATTATTGCTTCATTGTAGGGTAAAAGTGAGTTCATTATAATTAAATAACTCTGTAGAGATATGGTTGTAGTATGCTTTTTTTTTCCTACTTCTTCTTCTTTTTTATTAGGAAATGTATAATTGTAAAGGTAAAACTGGTGACAGATCATAGCTAATTATATTGAAATACCTCGTTTACAGGTCAGAAATGTCCCTTCAAGGACGATTTTAGCCATTCTGAAAATTTTGTACCTTCTACTAAAATGGGTTGAACTAGCCTACACGGGGCATAATGTATAGAAATGAAAAAACTGGCACATATAATTAAAGTCTTTTCTATATATTGATAAAAAAATCCATTACAGGGCCGCTAGTAGTTCGAGAAGCTCTCAATGTCAGCTGATAAATTTGTAAACAATCAATATTTTTATAACAGCGGTTTGTTTTGGTAATGATTTAACCTTAATATGAATTTATTGTGTTTGAAGATTACAGCAAAATAGTTGTTTGAAGTTAGTTTACATGTGGAGGGCGATAAAAATAGTGTACGCACCACGAGCAGTAAGCGCTATGACAGGCCTCGGGTGTTAAACGCACTCGTGCTTTCATACTTCGCCCTCGGCCTGTAATAACACCCTTACTACTCTGGGTACGTAAATAGCTATTACATCTTATTTGAGTTATTTGTGAGAATTATTTGTTTTATCATCTATAATGTACATTTGTTGGCTTATTAATAATGTTACTAATATATGATAAGGTTAAAAACGGTTAAAAAAAAATTTAATAGAATAAAAAGAGGAAAAAACTATAAAATGCTTACAGAACACTAGTAAACAATGGTTTGTAATGAGCCAGAAAAAAATAACCTGACGAAAAATAGTGGAGGGCGCATGACTTCACAGCAACCTTTGTCACTTTTACGTAACCTCTCTGACGCGACGTATTGTTGGTCCCATATAAGTTTCATCCTTCTATCCTTAATTATTCCTCTTCAACATTCGCACAAACATACATTAATGTATACCTATAGCTTCATAAGTACTTATCTGATTTGAATGGAACTTTCATATTTTGTCGAAAGTAACCCGCAGATAGTCCCAGATTAATTTGAACCGTCTGCGCTCTTTACATATTGCCAAAGTAATACTTTAATTCATGTAAAGACGCGGACACACTAGAGCATTCACCACCGAATGAGCGCATGCATTCGCCCCGATTTGCTTAGAAATGGACTGGGCGAGCCGAACAGAAACGCATGCCACTCCGGGGTGAATGCTCAAGAGTATCTCTGCCTTAAAAAATCAAAATAATTGTGACTGATTAACAAAACGGGGGGGGGGGGGGAATTGAACAAATTAGATAATATTAGGTTGTAGAAGCATAAAATCAATAAAGTACGTGATAGGATGCGAGGAAGCTATGTGCCACACTAATTGGTGGACTATTTTTAAATTGTTTGGTTTTGATGGGTTTTAATTGTTTGGTTTTAATTTGGTTTTGATTACCCCGTTTGTATTCAGTTACCAAGTATCGCATAATGAATAGAAACCAGATGAACAACAAATCCAGTCTCATTGAAATTCGACTGCTTTAGGAAATGCTTTAGTTGAAGGAATGTGTTCAAATACAGGGGGGGGGGGGGCTCTTGTATGGGAAGGGGGATTAACAAGACTCGATAATCTCAGTGGACAAAGGCTACAGAATAGAATTTGGTTTAATCCTATAGTGTTCTCTAAACCCATCCCAAAACCAAATGGGTTTAAACTTGCTATGTGCTTTGAAGGGGGAATTCCTAAAACTTGATGTCTATTAATCCCTATCTGATACTCATCCCGTTTATTGGTCCATCACAAGATTGTTTTTCGATTGAAAAGCTAAAATTTAAACGCAGTGAAAATGAAAATCTAATTAAAATTCGGGGGGAAATCATGTGAAAAGTGATGCAAGCCGTGTTGCTTTTCCGTTTTATTTCCCCTTTTATTGAGACACTCTGAGATCGAATCAAATTTGAAATTCTCTTTGTGTTTATGTGATAATTAGTTTGTGATAACTTTGACTAAATATGTTATTATCCTACTCCGACGGGTGGAGATATTGTGGAGAGGTATTTGTGTTTACTAATGTTTTCTCTTTGATTGTTTTATATTTAAAATGTGGTATTGGATATATTTATTCTTATATTCTGTTTGGTATGAAGTGACTTGATTCTATAGTGATTAGTATATATATTAAACTAAAACACACACACACATATATANACTTGCCTGATGATGTTGCAATAATAATTTACTCGTACTTGTCAAATGCTGTTTCATTACTATAATATACTTGCCAAATGCTGTTGCAATATTGATATACTTGCCTCATGATGTTGCAATACTGTTTTACTTGTAATTATCAAATGCTATAGCAATACTAACTTACTCGCACTTGTCTAATGGTGTTAAAATACTTATATACTTGGCATTTTGTGTTGCAATAATTTTAACGAGGACTAAATAATGAAAGTTCTGTAGAAATTTTCTCGGATCTATTTTCATTTTATTTCCCATTCGATGATATTTTGTTGAAAAGCAAAACCGCCAGAGTATTGATTACTTGTTGATACTGGTTTTCAGACGTTGTTTAATATCCTGTCATATTTTTTTATCCCATTTAAGCCGATCCATTTTAAGGGTCCAATATAAAAATGATTCCTTCATAAAAAATAATATCATAAAGGCTGGGAGGGTCTAGTATTATGTGGTGGTTTTTTATATCCTCCAAAAAGACCCCCTTTTAGAACCCCTTTAAGAACCCCCTTTTAAGGGTTTTTTATTTAGAAGTTTCTCTGATGTTAAGAACCCGAAACTAGACCCCCTTAAAATACATAAAGCAAAACTTTTTTCTTTCTCCTTATACTTATTAATAAAAGCAAAATAGTCAACAGAAATGAATATAAAAATGTATATTTATAGTGAATTATTTTCCAGGCAGCCGAAATGAGATACCTCAGGACAGCTGTTGGGAAAAGGAGAAGAGATAGTAAGGAATAGTGTCATCAGAACATCATTAAACGTGGATCCGCTTGTAGAAAATGTAAAGTCCTCGCAACTGAGGTGGTTTGAACATGTGTTGCAGTGGTATATTACACTCTAGTAATAAAGACTCTTTAGACACAGCTGTATACAGGTCGATTTTGGGAATCTTGTGCGTATGTATCTGTTGTAGATTACCTAGGCTTCGATGCAGCGTATCTGGTTTTTCAAGAGAGTATAAAATGAAAAAGAATACATAAATCATGCAATTTATATCAATATACAGGAAACACTTTAATTTATGTATGCGTTATATTTGTCAGTTTTTGCATTTCCATACATGATGCCCCGTATGGGCTAGTTCAACCCTAAAATGTGTTCACTCATTCGAGGCCCAACAAGAAAAATCATAAACCTAGAGTGGCGCGGGCCCCCTGACTGGACAGTATGGGCGTAAAATTGAAGTATAATCACCAGAGACATCACCAAAGTCATAAACGTCATATTCATATGATTTTGTCATAAAATAGCCATTTTACGCATAAACATCATAAAATGGGGTTTCTTGGAATAAACGTCATATAATGGCCTTTTTTTGCCAAATGTTTAGCAAAAAGGAGTTTTTAAGCAGATTTGTGTGGTCCAGTTCCAGCTAAAAGTGCAGTTCGAACAAAAAACCCTTACACCAGCTTAGTGAAAGGCCTGGGCTCTAAATTCCCTGACCACTTTCGGACTTAACTAATGCGCTTATGCACACCTGCAACCAGAGAAGCACCGACGGTCATCCTTAATCCCAAACAAGATGATCGCCTCCTTCTTGGAACAACTCCTCCAATTATAAGCTAGAAAGTTCTTCAATCGGCCAATTTACGTTGGGCAGTCCCCTAATTGTCTGTTCCAGAACTTAAGATTTTGTATATATATTCATGGTAAAATGATAAAAATAATTTATTTAAAAAAATAATAGCTAGTACTTTAAGTTTATTAACAATTATTAATGCAACTAGAGACTAAACTTGTTAAATGCAACTGCATTATCTTTATTGCCAACTGCATGTCAAAATTTGGCCCTTGATAACTTTTTAGCTACAATAAAATTGCAAAAAAAAATGGCTGCAATTGTTATAGTCTCACCCTACTTTATATTACATAAAACCTGTGCTTTTTGTTCTTAGTAGCATTTATTAAACCTTTCTTTAAATGCTTATCAAGCATTCTTTGTTCTCTTCTTTTATTGTTCCGATTTTTACTTAACTTAATAGGGTGAGTAAGTTGACTAATGATGATTAGAGAATCATCGTGGAAATCGAACCCAATAGATTGGTGATTAGACAACGGTTTTAAGACAATACCTCAGGCTTATGGTACAATGTTCAGGTTCTCCTTGGCTTTACGACAATCCTCACTTATGACTTTATGACCACCATGCAATGTTTCATTTATTTACTATTTATATTATGTACTTAATTTTACGATCATTATATGTTTGTTTTACTTACAATACAATACTATATTTTTCACATTATATACAATGATTCAATCCTAGAACAAGTTTTTAAATTTATTTACAATTTTTATTGCTCACTTCAATGAACATTTTTGTGCTGATAATATAAATTTGACTTATGACCTGTTAGTTCAATGGAACTTGGTCGTAGGTAGAGGGAAACCAGTATCTCTACAGTATACGTGTTAGGAGTGGGTACTTATGACACTCAGATTGGCCAACATAAATGAGNAAATTAAAAATAAAAGAAGAAGAAGAAAAAAAGAATGATAAAGTTCTATTTATACTTTGTTAAGTCAGATTTTCTTTAACACAAAACAAGAAACCTCTTTTCCATTTTCATTCTTATATAATGCTAGTGTCAGATTCAACAATAATAAATTCGTTGACGTGGCAAAATAATAACTTTTATATTTTCTATAAAATCCTATCACAGTTTGTAGCTATTTAGAGAATTTTTACTATCTCATTTTTCTTATATAAGAATAAAGTATTTGTCATAGGAAAGTATTGGGCCAAAGAACATGTTGCCAACAATGTTACTCGATTTAAAGTAATGTGACGTGGCCGTTATTGCCGTCAAATATATACTTGTAAAACAGGCTTACAAGACTATTATATACTTGTCAAATGCTGTTGCCATACTAATATATCTCTACTTGTGTGATGATGTTGCAATACTAATTTATTCGTACTTGTCAAATGCTGTTCATTGCTATAATATACTTGCCAAATGCTGTTGGAATACTAATATACTTGCCTGATGATGTTGCAATATTAATTTACTCGTACTTGTCAAATGCTGTTGTAATACTAATATACTTGCATGATGATGTTGCAATATTAATTTACTCGTACTTGTCAAATGCTGTTGTAATACTAATATACTTGCATGATGATGTTGCAATATTAATTTACTCGTACTTGTCAAATGCTGTTGTAATACTAATATACTTGCATGATGATGTTGCAATATTAATTTACTCGTAATTGTCAAATGCTGTTGTAATACTAATATAATTATCAAATGCTATTACAATACTACAATACGAATACTTGCCTGATGACGTTGCAATACTAATTTATTCGTACTTGTCAAATGCTGTTGCAATACTAATATACTTGTCTCATGATGTTGTAATACTGCAATACAAATACTTGCCTGATGACGTTGCAATACTAATATACTCGTACATTTCTAATGCTGTTGCAATACTAATATACTTCCATGATGATGTTGCAATACTAATTTATTCGTACTTGTCGAATGCTGTTGCAATACTAATATACTTGCCTGATGATGTTGCAATAATAATTTACTCGTACTTGTCAAATGCTGTTTCATTACTATAATATACTTGCCAAATGCTGTTGCAATATTGATATACTTGCCTCATGATGTTGCAATACTGTTTTACTTGTAATTATCAAATGCTATAGCAATACTAACTTACTCGCACTTGTCTAATGGTGTTAAAATACTTATATACTTGGCATTTTGTGTTGCAATAATTTTAACGAGGACTAAATAATGAAAGTTCTGTAGAAATTTTCTCGGATCTATTTTCATTTTATTTCCCATTCGATGATATTTTGTTGAAAAGCAAAACCGCCAGAGTATTGATTACTTGTTGATACTGGTTTTCAGACGTTGTTTAATATCCTGTCATATTTTTTTATCCCATTTAAGCCGATCCATTTTAAGGGTCCAATATAAAAATGATTCCTTCATAAAAAATAATATCATAAAGGCTGGGAGGGTCTAGTATTATGTGGTGGTTTTTTATATCCTCCAAAAAGACCCCCTTTTAGAACCCCTTTAAGAACCCCCTTTTAAGGGTTTTTTATTTAGAAGTTTCTCTGATGTTAAGAACCCGAAACTAGACCCCCTTAAAATACATAAAGCAAAACTTTTTTCTTTCTCCTTATACTTATTAATAAAAGCAAAATAGTCAACAGAAATGAATATAAAAATGTATATTTATAGTGAATTATTTTCCAGGCAGCCGAAATGAGATACCTCAGGACAGCTGTTGGAAAAACGAGAAGGGATAGAATAAGGAATACTGCCATCAGAACATCATTAAACGTGGATCCGCTTGTAGAAAATGTAAAGTCCTCGCAACTGAGGTGGTTTGGACATGCCCAACGAATGCCCGAAAATAGGTACCCTCGGCAGGCACTTGAAGCTAGACCAGAAGGAGGAAGACCCCGGGAAAGAAGAAGAACAACATGGTCTGACAATATAACAATCAGTCTGAGACAGATCAGCTGTACTTGGAGTCGAGCAGTCCTGCTGGCTCAACACCGTGCAGCCTGCAAAGACTTTTGCTGCTCCTCTACACCAGCTGGTAGATGAGGATTAGGATTAAGAAAGTGAAATTTATATTAATGATGTCCTGGCTTTTTAAGTCCAGGAGTGTAAAAAAGTATTATAAACGTTTAACAGCAATAAGTAAATTAGTTATAACTAGATGCTAAAAATCAGTTTTTTGGTTACGTAAATAGTGGATGCGTATTATGAGGACAAAAATTCAAAGCGAACAATCAAATGCACTGAAAGTCAAGCAAAAGATGGATGGATGATGTGGCATGAGATTAGAAAGAGAGGAAAGTCCAGCCAAAGATGGATAGATGATGTGGCAAACGATTAGAAAGAGAAGAAAGTCAAACCAAAGATGGATGGATAACGTGACATACAATTAGAAAGAGAGGAAAGTCAAGTCAAATATAGATAGATGACATACAATTAGAAAGAGAGGAAAGTCAAGCCAAAGATGGATAGATGAAGTGGCATAAGATTAGAAAGAGAGGAAAGTCAAGCCAAAGATGGATGGATGATGTGGCAAACGATTAGAAAGAGAAGAAAGTCAAACCAAAGATGGATGGATAACGTGACATACAATTAGAAAGAGAGGAAAGTCAAGCCAAAGATGGATAGATGAAGTGGCATAAGATTAGAAAGAGAGGAAAGTCAAGCCAAAGATGGATGGATGATGGCATACGATTAGAAAGAGAGGAAAGTCAAGCAAAAGATGGATGGATGTTGTTGGAGACTACCTGCAAGCTTCAGAATGAGAGAAAGCTTGTGCCAAAGATGGATGGATGATGAGGAATAAGTCTGAAAGCTTTGGAATAAGACCTAACGCTTACTAAGAATTAATGCTTTAAGGTCGTCATTAGTGAAGTGGTGGTGAAAGCAGGTCAATGACAGCAGTGGATTAACTTGATAGTGGCTGTGGTTAAGAGAAAGAAATGATTTATGGATATTACTTGACTAGACCACCGTCCTTATAGTTCATTACTTTTCAAAGGTAACCCAGTGGCAATAAATGTAAAACAAAGGCATTTGCTTTTCACTCTATATTTAGCTTTATCTAATGTTAAATGGAAATTTTGTTTGCCAATATATAATGAAACAAGGAACATTGTTTACCTAGAGTACTAAACTAATTACGACAGAACATTTGATTGCAGTAGACACTACCACACCTTTGGGATAACTTTAGATTTATTTGTGTGGTTGTGAAATTACATTTCCCAGTTAATTTTCCATACCCCTTTATAGTTTTAGTTTATAAAATAAAGATTAAAACCAAGGAATGAAAATGTTTAATTATGTTTTTAAACTTTGATAGTGAAACATGGACAAGGGAATTTTCCCTGCCAATTCAAAACGAAACAGACTAACTCACGTATGTGGGAATTGGATTAGCATGTGAAATTAGTTGCGAGAGGGAAAATTTCCCAGTCAAAGATTTGTGAGTGTGATACTCATTAAATAGCATTTCCATTTCAAATTCTCTCTCACTTCTCCGTATATTACAGAATATACAGTGTTTCATGTTCAACTAATATATGCAATATTTACCGCTTAACCAGTTGAGAATCAGCCTCTTAGATATCTGTGAAAGCATAAATCCTTAAATAATCAACCGATTACGATGAAATTTGGTTTACAAAAAAAAGGCTCACACCTCTAATACATACCATAAGAATATGGAAATTTTCTAAATTCAAGGATTCAATTTTAAATCATGTAGATCAAATCTACATGATTTAGGGTATCGTAGGTCACTCATGAAACTCTTATGATTTTTGTCGGTCCATCTGTCTCTCTTGTGTTCATATTTCCGCAAACCATTTTAGCTAAAAAGTTGAAATTTGAAATACTGACGTAACTTTTTGACCCACACACTGGAAAAATATAGAGAAGATAGCAAAACTGTGGTAACCTTCCCATCATGATAAATTTTTTGAAATAATTTTATGCTATATGATTTAAATTCCAGGAGGGAATTCCAAACTTTTAAAAATTTCTCAGTTTTTTGGCGCAAATGTATAGTTGAGTAATGGGGGAATAAAAAAATACATGTGGTGTCGCGGGACACCCGGTAGGAACAAAGTTCCTCACTTTTTTCATTAAATATTAATTATAAAATCACACTGCTAAAGACGTATAATACATTGCTAACTACTACTTATTTTCTATATTTACAAAACCAAGTGACATTTTTGACGTATAACAAAAATAAACAAAACAAGTCCAGTAACAGGGTTCCATAATAACATGTTTTCCTGTCTTTTTGAACGCTTGAGCGGATAACGTTTTCCAACGAACTCAGAATGGCAGCCTGGGCATTGGTAAAACGAACATGTGTACCAAATTTCATCTAACTCGGTGATCTTTTACTCAAGTTATCCTCATCAGTAGATTTCGTGACGAATTTTGCGTGACAGTGATTTCATGATGGTTATTTTGCTCGTTATTTTCGGATTCACTCCCGGGCTCCAAAACGTGCCATAAGGAACTTCGTTCCAAAAAGTTATTTCATGATATAATAACGCATATGCATAATAATAATCTACGAAATCCTAAAAAATTTCTTAGATACTTAGTACTTCCTTGTAATTTTTAATGTAGAGGTGCTGTCTTTAAAAAAGTAATTTATAAAATTTTGAGAGTCGAACTTTTGTTTGTTCTTAGGCACTGATGATGGCCTTAGAAAGGCTGAAAGCTGCTATGTATTCTCAATAAACTAATTAGCCAGTTGACGTGGAGAGACTAATTTTCATTATTCATTAATTTATAAATATCAAGTTTAGCTAATTTTTTTTTCTGTAGACCCTACTAGATTACTACTACCCAAGGGTACTCTACTATCAATAAAAATTACTTACAAGGAAACAAACCAACTGATATTTCGATTTTCAGACCTAGGTTTATAATTCTATTTTTATCGGTACATAAAAGGAAATGGATATTCATGCCAAATTTGTTTATATTTATATTAATATAATATTATTTGAACAAAATTAATTAAAACATAGTAATGAAGGGAAACAAATGAGGGTTTTGTTACTTTGATAAGCTCTTGTAAGTCTGGGGATTGATTAATTGGAGAATCACTTGGCTGGACTTGCCGCGGCTAAATTCCTTGGTGAAATTAGTCCAATAACTCTTATAATCAATACTAATACAATCAATACTCTTGTAAACAAATATAATTAATTATACTTAATACTGAGAGAGCAATGAGTTATCTGCCGCTTCTCAATTACTCAAATATAATTGTACGCGATGTTTAACGCAATGCAATATATATATA
>KZ652864.1:55403-67170 GCA_001010745.2 Gerris buenoi
AATATGTATCAGTTACGACAGAGAAGAATCCATCTCCCGTATAGCTCAGATGGTAAGAGCACCTGTACGGTAAACAGAGGTCCCGTGGTTCGATTCCCGGTGCGGGGGTGTATTTTTCTCTGTATGTCTCCCGTAGTTATTGATAATTGTAATTTAGATTATTTAAAAAAAAAAAAATCTTTCTGTAGTAATAAAACTACCAAAAATTTAAAAATTGAATAATAAGTTTTATGCATGGAGTTTCATTACAATGGAATGGCGTAGAGGTAGCGTTGTCGACTGACACACAGGAGGTCACTGGTTCAATCCTAGCTTATGGCACATCAATTTTTAACGTTATAAATCGTTTAGAGATGAGTTGTCGCCCGTCGCCGTTGTCGGGACACTACTCTATTATATAAAAGATATGCGATCGTATAAATTGTAAAAAGGAACAGTTTAGAAAAAAAGTAAATTAATAGAACAATTAGAAATAGGTAGGTCACATAGTGCAGATTTGCCAAAGTTTTAATGTATAATACAGACATCGTTTTCGAGATCATTTTCCAAATAATTGAGTAAGGGTTGAGAGTCCAGGATTATTTTGAGACTTAAAGCTTTCCTTTTGAAATAAGGACCGGGATTTTATTAGATTCCCAGAAATTTTAGTTTGATTTCTCACAAAAACATTTGATCAGCTTACTGTGCAAATTTATGGCATTTATTGTTAGAGATGTGGGGAAAAATTAGTAATATTATTTAATTTTATATTTATTAGGCATTGTAGGAAATATAAGTTTCTATAATACCTCTGTTCCATTTCATTTACATAAAAATATTTTGCTAACTAATTGATGTATAGTTACTTAGTTACACTATTAAATATTGTGATGTCTTCATAATGAGCCTTATCTCATATATTTATCTAGTGAAATATGTGAATGGGTTCTTGGTCGATGATTATACTTGTTAGAGAAGTCTATAAGCTGATATGGGTGATATTTCCAATGGCTGTAAAGGGAACTTTTAGCCTGGCATGATAACTAAATAACTAAAAGCAAGGGGATAGCCAAACCTCCTGACCCCACTACTGTATCTAGCAGAGAGTACCTCCAAGCCTTATCAATATCTCCAGAAGTTACCAGCTTCTCATCCTGCTTCCTTATCTCGTGGATTTATAATGGAGAGCCAACCCTCTTACGATATATTCACTGACCCTTGCTTCGATTCCAAGCCAACATTTACCCAGGAAATGAGATAAGACAAAGTCCCTATTTCCTAGTTTGAACAACTTGAATAACTTTACTTGATTTCTTAATTATTCAATGAAATACCTCCTCTTTCATTAAATGAATCGCTTGCCACTCTTCCACTTCCATTGATTAAATTATTTAAATTTAATCAATGATTTTTTTTTTTTATTGAATATTGAATTTCAACGACTATAATATACCTCAAGCGATACAACATTCGAAGTGACTTCGTGGACTTCACTATAGGATTCTTTGTATAGAGGCGATATTTCTGACTCAATATAAATTCAAAAATAAAAATGTGTGAGACTCTCACGTATCATGAATTCAATTGCAATTAAAGTAAAAAGGAATGATTAATAATCTTTTATTAATTAAATGTTAGATAATTGTTTTTACCTTTTAGTGCATATGTAATCAGCAGGTATCTAGTTAATGCAAAATGGGTATCCACAAATTCTTGAAATTAATTTCCTCGATTACACTAAAACAGTTTTCCCAATGATGATTATCTCATTCAACTGACAATATCTTAGACAAGGCACTTTTTTAGGTTGTTACTCCCCTTATAAAGAAAGCAAAGGGGATTAACAATTTAGAAGGTGTACGGAATGTTCTTCTTTAGACTGCTACTCCTCTTATAAAAACAGAAGTCTTTAGTCCCAAAGCGCATTGGGCTAAACATTACTTTTATTTAGTTAATAGCTATTTAGTTAATGTCATTTATATTCTAAAAACACATAGGGGAGTAACAATCTAAAGAAGTACCTAAGAAAATATATTTTAATAATTTTTGGGCGAAGTAAAACGACATTTTTTTGAAGATGCTATTACCCAGCTATTTCGTCCATCGATCGATGCGCCATTAGGAGGGAGGGGAAAAGGTCTTAAAATCGAACCTATATTACGGTTATTGTTTTGAAATCGGTTCCTGGTAAAACTTTTTAGTCCCCAATACTCGTGGTATTCGATTTTATTAATTATTTACGACTATACATAACATATTTTTGCTTCGTTTTGTTATAAATGAATATAATAATTTCATTTTTATTATTGAAGTAATAATAAAAAAACTCTTTTAACGGTATAGCAGTACCGCTGTGTAAAATATAAATGTTTATATGGATTTATAAAAATTTAATGGAAAGAAAACAAAACAAAAAAGTATAAAAACAACGTTGAAAGAGGGTAAGACAAAATAATATAAAAAAAATTGAAAGAAAAGGAAATGAAAGCAAGTCGAAGTGAAAGTGAAATCGAACGGATAATTTGTCCAAGTCAATTAGGAGATATTAAAGTGGGGTTGCTGAAACCGTCTGACGAGCTACAAATTAATAATATCCGGAGAAATTTCAACCCGGAAAACTTGTTCATTTATCTTTTTTAGAGGAAGGGAAATTCCGCTTCTTCACTGAAGAATTGAGGATGAAGAAATTGATAAAATTTGACGTGTAATATTGGAAGGAGAGTTCCTCTGACAAATTGTTTGGCATTATTAAATCCGGATTGTGATATTTCGATGATGGAAGCAAATGGAACAGGAATATTAGAGAGATCAACAAAAATAATTTACATTTTTCATCAGCGACTTTTGTTATAAATCTTTAGTTGAAATAAAGTTTTTTTGCTGATTTAATTAAAACAAAATACAGTCGGACCTTCATAAAACGAAACAGATGGTTCCAAAAAAAATCTCTGTATGTAATCGCTGTATTTCGTTAAATATGATTTTTGGAACGAAGTTCCTTATGGCACGTTCGGAGCCTGGGAGTGAATCCGAAAAAAACGACCAAAATCACCGTCACAAAATAACCGTCATGAAATCACCGACACGCGAAATCCGTCACGAAATATCTACCGATGACGATATCTTAAGTAAAAGATCACCGAGTTAGTTGAAATTTGGTACACATGTTCATTTTACCAATGCCCAGGCTGAGTACGTTGGAAAACGTTATCCGTCTAAGCGTTCACGCACAACGCTCGCGTAAACGTAAGCTTAAAAAAGACGGGGAAAAAATGTTATTATGGAACCCTGTTACTTGTTTTGTTTATTTTTGTTATAATATGTCAAATTATATGTCACTTGGTTTTATAAATATCGAAATAAATCGTTGTTAACAGTTTATACGTCTTTACCATTTTATGTGATTTAATTCTTTATATTTAATGAAAAATGTAAGGAACTTCGTTCCTACCGGGTGTCCCGCGACACCACACGTATTTTTTTTTTTTTATCTCCAGTAGCGACGAAAAGTAACTTTTCAGGGCTAGTTTATTGGTAATAATGTTGGTCTTTTCATCCCTGTTCTTAAAAACGGGGAAATAATGTGAAAACAGGGAAATAAAGTAGAAACGGGATTATAATCCACGTTCGCCAACCTAATCATTTTGTAAATAGTAGAGAATGGATGGCAAGTATAGTGAATTGGTTGAAATCAGGTTGGCAACACTGCTTTAAAACTCCCAGCTGTATTTCGAGTCATTCAACGATGCTTTGTTTACTTTTGTTTAACCTTTCGTTGAACTTCTTTTTTTTAATTTTAAAGTGATTATTAATTGTTTTAAATCATTTAAACAATTTATATTATTTTATTTCTATTAAATTTGTTTAATAAAGATATACTAATGTTTTCTTTGTTGAATAAATCTCATTCAGCTCTTTTTCTGGAGATAAAATGTTGTATGTACCTCGAGAATAATGCATTATTATTCCCTTGTTATAATTATCTCTCCCTCGGCTACGCCTCGGAAGGTAATTGGCATTAATCCCTCGGCTTCGCCTCGGGAATTGAGATACCTAATACCCTCGGCTTCGCCTCGGGATTTAATTGCCTTGATTCCTTAAGCTTGCAACTCTGTCATGCGGGAAATAATACCTTACATTATTCCCTAGGTGTGAAATAACTATTTCTATTAAAAAAATGAGAGTTCCTGAAAGATGTAAATTTTTATCCCTCATCATTTTGACCAATGACAGAAGTGCTTCATCTGCATTTTCATAGTTACAACTTCTAGGGTTTATTTTCCTTTCGAGCTTAGCGAAGGTAACGGAAGCTCTGTGATCGTTCTGAAGAACGAAAATATTTTGGCTCCGATTTTAAAAATTTGAAGACAGAAATTCGTTTCAGACATCAGAGAATATTTTTGGTTCCGTATGTCTGTTTGTCGCTAAGTTTTTGCAAACCAACATATATTAAAAACTGCACGTCTGATTTTAATGAAATTTGTATTTTAGGTCATAATTAGCTCATAATTGTTGGCCTCGCAATAAGTTTCAACCTTCTACCCCTATTTGTTTTTACTCATAAGCACAAACATACATTTATAGCTACAAATATAGCTTCAAAAGCGCTTATCTGATTTTGATGAAACTTTTATACATTATGAAAGTAAATAGCCCTAGTAAATAAAGAAATGGGGAAAAAATTANAACAGGTCAGTCTTTGAACCTTCTTAATTTGATCTAAATTTGGTAACTGCTTAACGCAGAGACCTAAACCAGCAAACATTTTATATTATACTCCTCAATAAAATTGCTTTTTTTATACGTTTCACTTAATGTTAAAGGTTTTTAAAAAAATTAAAAAATTGCCTTGGATAAATAGATTACGCGTGAAAAAACGTTTACGAGTTGGCAAGATAAATAACCAGCTGAACTGCTTAAATAGTAGAATTCCGTGACTTAAAAGCCACAGGAGAAATTGTCTTTAGAAAACATTCATAAGACTGTCGGGGATTCTTGCTACGATACGCAACCTACCACTGGGAATCCTCCCAATTTATTTTTCAGGTGAAAATTATTAGTTGTTCAACTAATCCATTAAATAAACCAGGGAAAGAGAAAAGTTATTCGTGTATTAGTTTAGGACTGTTTTACTCAGAGTTCTATTCTTTTGGAACAAAACGGTTTTTTTTTTAAATATTTACCGGAGGAAAATAATTTAAAAAGATTGATTTTGGGAAAAGTATTAAGCACTTTGAACAATTAAGGTTGAACTAATTTTTCTCTCTCTCTTATCTCCCCGGACTACCCCCTTTTTCTCCTATCGTGTTCTTTCACACANAATTAGCTCATAATTAGCTCATAATTAGCTCATAATTAGCTCATAATTAGCTCATAATTAGCTCATAATTGTTGGCCTCGCAATAAGTTTCAACCTTCTACCCCTATTTGTTTTTCCTCATAAGCACAAACATACATTTATAGCTACAAATATAGCTTCAAAAGCGCTTATCTGATTTTGATGAAACTTTTATACATTATGAAAGTAAATAGCCCTAGTAAATAAAGAAATGGGGAAAAAATTAAACAAATTAGCCAATAATGGCTTGTAATAGCATAAAATCAATAAAGTGCGTGATAGGATGCGAGGTAGCTGTTTGCCATGTCAATTGGCAGTCTATTTTTTACTGGTCTTATATTACTTTGCTTTGTAAGTTTCATCGCACGTTTTCGCTACCCCAATTTTAAACCACTTCCCGTCCTTCAATCTTCCCCTGATTTTGCACATGGCAACAATTAAGATGAAGAATACAGAAACCAAGAAAAATGGTCTTATATTACTTTGCTTTGTAAGTGTCATCGCACACCTATTACATCAATTTCAAAACCACTTCCCGTCTTTCAATCTTTCCCGATTTTTGCACATGGAAACAATTTAGGCGAAGAATACAGAAAAAAAAATTGAAAATAAGACCAGTACCAGTATTTTAAAAGGGTATTTTTATATTAATTATTAATTCTCCACTTGACTCGTAAAGTTTAAATATTGAACCCCAGTTTTTTTTTTTTGGTTTTGTTTTCTTAATTGGAGGTACTGAACTCAATACGTTAAGGAGCTTAAAGAATCTACATAAATTATTCAAAGATTTCCGTTGTACATAAATTCGTTATAAGGAGGTCCGACTGTAGTAATATTTAAAGACATCTTTTATATAATCGAGTAGTGTCCCAACAACGACAACGACAATAACGACTCACCTCTAAATTATTTATAACGTTAAAAATTGATGTGCCATAAGCTGGGGCCGAACCCGGGGTTACTGGGTGAAAGCCCGATACCAAACCATTTGCGCTATACTTATGTAACGAATATTGGAGCACAAAACTTCCTATTTAAATGTTTTAATTTTAATTACCTATAACTGCATAAAACTTACTATTTAAACAGTAAATATCTCTTTAAATATATATATTTCAATTATAACTAATTATCTCTCAGCTCTTTTTCTAAACCATATTTATTATTCTGGCCGTTACCGCGGGCCTAACGGCTAGTTGTTGTATAAAACACTCAGAATTTCAAAGTGGCCATAAGTTAAACACTACGCTAGAAGGTAATCATCTGTAATTAGGTCATGCTACGAGGTATTTGGTCCTCACTATAGATGAGTATTGGACTGGAAACGCGTTTAGGCCCTAGTCAGAGACACTTACCGCTCTATTAAGCATAAGGTTGTGAAAAGCGTTCGACCTCCCGTCATTTAATTGTCGGTAATCGATGGGAATGTTTGTAATATTACGTCAGAAATGCCAGAACTATGAATTGGTTGTTTGTCAATACTAATTTGTATGAAGCTTATAAACGCTATTGATGTCATCATGCTGTGTGTAAAACTACACGTTAATTTCTCTGTTGACTAGTTAACATCTATATACTACTAGGAATCGCGTGACTCATTGAAGCGAGTGTATTGCAATAAAATACTGAGTATTTTAATTATGAAATTTATTAATCATGATAAATGTCATAGTGGAAGATAAGTAGAAGAGGTTAGTGTAGGGTAGAGTAGCGGTACTTGGTACAAAGCTTACTTCCTAGATAAACCTATAAAACTACACTCCTACTAGAATCTGAACCACCCGCAGTAGCTTTTAAACAATTATTATAAATGTATCACTTCACAACACAAACACATCTGCTTGTATCAAGTTGAAATTTTACATGCCTGTTTCAACTGTACTTTAGATAATGTATATAAAGTTTTATTGAAATCGTTACGTTAGAACGTAAGATATCAGGTAAGATATAAGGTAAAAACATGGTTTTCTCTATTTAAAACATGTAGATCCGCTTTAATAGTTTTAACAATCTTTATTAATTCATAGCGGCGCGGCGTCGCTGTTGGTTATACTTATAAATTTTATTTGAAAAAAATGTTTGTCTCAATAACATAATAGAATCTTTTCCCGTCCTGAAATTCCAATTATACGTGTACATTTGATCCTCCCGTTTACGCGAGCAATGCGTGGGAACTCTTGGACAGATCACGCTGTCCAACGAACTTACCTGATCATTGGTTAAAAGAACTATACTACATTTCAATAAAATCGGTCCACTTTTGCTCAAGTTATCGTCGGAAACGTAAACGTTAGTGACGGACAGACAGACAGAATGCATATTTTGTTGAATGTAAGAAACTCGCTTCAATTATGTTAGGTTAGGAGTTAATGATTTCCTCTGGTCTGGGTAAGTTATCGCTGCAAAGATAAAATGACATTCCACATGATAAACAACAATGCTTTTTAAACCCGTATTGACTTTATTTTTCGATGAATTGAATTAAGTTTCTTCTGCGTCATGAGCATTTACTTTAACCTCCTTACCACGTGAGGAAACCCCCAACTAACAATGGTAGTTTAAACACAATTCGTCGTTGTAACATATATTAGCATTCTATTAACTTCGATGTCAAGTTTAGAATTCGTTTTTGAAAGAGAAGCCTTTCACAACGAAGAAGTGGTTATTTATTTATAGAGCTAGGAAGAGATATTTCATACCACTCCGCTCTCGTCTCGAAGGGAAACTTTAACGTTATCTTCTAATATTCTTTACCGGTCGGGAAGATACTAAGCATTATAAATAGAACTACATGTTTAACATCTCTCTCAGGAATGGATGTCGGCCTTGTTCTCATACTTACTCCTATAAATTTTCATAAATAGCAGCTCTATTTTATAAAGAAAACAACCGAGACCTTTTTTTTGGACGGCGAATAAAAGGCGTCAAAGCGGAAGGAACAAGAGAGGGGGAAAAAATGTTAAAACAAGATGAGCTCTTAGAAAAAGAGAGGTTAATAAGCATCTCTATAAAGATGTCGTGGTACAAAGTCATTTGTTCCTCGGGTGTCGTGTCGCAAAGTCGAGAGAAAGGAAAGAGAATAATATTAAATAAAATAACAAGGAAAAAGGGGGGAAGGTTGAGAGGCTGTATTTAAGATGATGTAGAAGAAGATTTCAGACTTAAAATGACAAGAGTTATTGCGCCGGTAGTGTTGCAAAAAGGGTTTTTTCCCTTGGAGTTAAGTTAAGAGAGGCATGAAACTCCCTTCCCAAGGACGAGTTAGGATCAGGTGGTTTTAAAGGTCTTAGTCCTCGACGTCCCTTCGCTGAATCCAACGAGTAGTAAAAAAAGAGAAGTTTAAGTATGTCGTTTTTATCCGAGCTCTCAGCGTGGCACACTTTTTGATAGGTCAAAAAGGAACGCCTATGGATGCCCTTACAGAAGGTATTTATTATGTTTTTTTTTACAGCAGTAGGCAATGTTATTTTTTTTTAACTTTTAAGTGACAGTACTCACTAGAAAAGAGAATATACCAGTAAAAGGCTGAAATAGTGTCGGGAACGGTTCAAGTGACACTGCAAAGGACAGAGTGTCACTTTAGAAGGGTTTAGGTTTTTTTTTCACGAATACGATGGAAATCCGCGAGGGAATTTCTTACCGCTGTCACATGCTGGAGTTCTGAGACAGTGCACTGGCTCGCTTCAACTGATTCCCTTCCATCAGGCCCTTTATATGTCTAGGAAAACACTATGAACCACTTTAATCTGTCTTCTTTTATCAGGGCAAAGTGAAAAATAGAAAATAAAAGACAAGTTCCAAGAGAAGAAATAGAAAAGACAGACAGTGTTACTTCTCACCCTTGGGATTTGCATTATGCAACAAGACTGAGATAAATTAATGTTTTAAACTTTGATATATTTTATGGATTAAAAATATCAACCTTACTTACCTAATTATTCCAAATAGTCAATGAGATAGCGAGCAAAAAAGTGGCTGATTAACATGAAGTTTCAATTTTGGGTATAAGTAAATCGTTTGGAGCCTATTAAGAATATGTGGTTGGCTAAGTTCGTCTGCGGAACAATAGCTTGGCAATAGGCATTTGAAAAAAACAAAGCGTAGACAGCGGCCATGTGGACAAAAATCGGTGGCTTTTAGGTGGACAATGTGATTTTCATGATCCTGGGTACGAAATTAGTTAGTAAACCAATTATTACTCCAAATTGGTTAGTTAGTCAAATATTACTCCAAATTCAAAGAGATCACCACACAAGTGACAAAACTACCATCAAATTAATTTTTGGTCTACTAACTAATTTTAAACTCAAGATCATAAAAATCACATTGTCCACCAAAAGGGGCGGGACATGGTTGCTCTCCTCCATTTTATTTTTTTCTAATGCCTATTACCAAGCTATGTCCTGCAGACGAACTTACCCGACCGCATATTCTTAAAAGGTACCAAACGATTAACTTATTCACAAAATTCTAGCTTGATATTAGTCAGACAGTTTATTGCACGCTATCTTCTGGACTAAAAGTCTACTTATTTTTTAATATTGAGCTAATCACTATAAAATTTCGAATGTTATAACGTCAAGCATCTTAATTCTTATTTTTCCTCTTTCACTTAGGACCTAGAGAAATGGAGATGTATTTATGTTTGTTGGAAAGACCGTCCTATGAAGCGAACAGGTTGTTTAAAGTTGAACATAACGTCTAACCCTAGGACTTGTCTGGTCTAGCCTAAACATGGTGGTGGTCATTTTGTTGTATGTTTACTTCCCTTTCGACCCAATACATGTGTGCTACACTTAAAACCTTGTAGCTTCTGACTAAAACCAGAACGTTTTAAAAACATCTCAACATTTAACCAACATGTGAACCAAATTCAACTACTGAGAACAAGGCTACACTTGACAACTATTATAGAATTAAATTGTATCACTTTATTTTATTATATGTATATACTTTAGGACTATCAAAAACAAAAAATTCCTGCTATCTTTCTAGATACCGTGGGGGTAAATATATGTGAATAGGATAATTACGGCTTTTAATTTACGTCATACACGTTTGAAACTGCCCGCCATATTGAAATGGCTGGGCCGATCATGCTGGTTAACGAACTGGTCCCAGTTATTTGGATTTTAAAGGTCTGATCCAAATGTCATATATCATAAAATGTTTTCTAGGTAATAATAAAGCCTAAGCCATTCATCGAAATAAGATGAAAGTAATAATTTATTAATTGTAGTTATTGACTTCTGTAGAAGATATATTTGCTGTTTTGTATGTGATATAGTAGTTGTTTTTTTTGTTGTTTTTTTTCTGAAATAATTATTGGATTTGGGCCCATAACCTCTTGAAAGAAACACAGTTTAGTCAATTTAATACTATTATATTGTTTTAAAACAAAACAATTTTTTTTTTTGGGAAGAGAATTAATATAATCAGTCGGACAACATTAAATGAAATTTCAGAGACCAATGAGGATATTGAAAATGACTGTCAAAATAAATTAACATTTTACTTTTTACTGTAATGATAAATTGCCTTATTAGACTAATGTCTGAAATACTTTTTTTTCAAGCATTGAATACACTTATGTCGACAGGTGGATTCAATGTTTTTCCATGAAGAAGTGAAATAAAATTATTATAACTTTGTCTAATTGGTATAGTGGATAGATCATAAGGTGTGAAATTATGAAGCATTATACATTTGTCTAATTGGTATAGTGGATAGATCATAAGGTGTGAAATTAAGAAACATTAATCCATTTTAATTACCGTTGGTAGCTCTCATATTATTTTATATAAAATTTAGAACTTCTATCGGCGATAGTACTTCATACAATGAAAACAAGTAAAAATCATTCTACCTCCTATTATATTCTAACTTCATAGCACGATATTTAAAAGAGCGTCACATTTTGTAAATGGTTTATTGAAACTTCAGCTCGTCTAAAATATTGTACTATAAATGAAAACCTATCGACATCCTGTTACATCCTAACTTTCTGGAACTTTTCTGGAATGTTCTTTTTTGTGTGACGGAAATTTCTTCTGTACCCCAGAGCTAAAATATGTTCATGTAAAAATGAAATCATATTATTAGAAAATGCTTTGTATGATTTAAAAAGCTATATGTGTTAGAAACATTTAACTAGTTTGTTTTTAAACTAAATACTCCTCTTAGAACAAAAATAGTTATAATAGTACGTTTTTGTAATTTTACACTAATTTTCGAGTTGAAAAATAGTAGTTTTTCAAGTCTCTGATGTTGATTAATCTCTAAGCATATAATTGTAGAGCAGTGGCGGATTAAAGGGGGGCGGGTGTGGCGACCGCCCCCCCCCCCCTTGATCATACTTTTTTTGGCAACGGCTACCAAATTTCATATCTGAAATGCATAAAATCGCTGTTTTGAGAGCTAATATTTTCAAAAATTTCCCCGGCCCCCCAG
>KZ652864.1:92739-109255 GCA_001010745.2 Gerris buenoi
ATATAGGTTTTTGACTTATAGCATATCGTTGGAACCGGAAAAAATTAAGGAACAAATATAAAAAAACCGATGAAATTCTATTAATTAGTTTAAAAGTTATAAGTGAATATAATTATTTATTAGTGCGATAATTTTGATGACGTCAAAGTTTGTTTACATCTGTCAAAATACCGCCAAACTTCAAATAATTAAATAAAATATAGGTATTAAAAATAAGGTTTTCTTAAAGAATGATAATAAATCAGTTAGTTTAGAACGGTCACCCATCCAAGTACTGACCACATCCAATGCTGCTCCCTTCTGCTGCGAAGCAGCAGGAGAGGCCACTTTAGTGGCCTCTGAAGGGAGGAAAAGTTCCGATGTACCTCGTACCCGATTTTTTTATATTTCTTTTATAATAATTAACTTAATTTATTCCTTTAAAAAATCATATAATAATCCATCTCTATACGTAATACCTAGATGGATTTAAGTATTGTTTTATTGTACGAATTTTCTTGCTATATAAGTGTTCTGGGGGGGGAAAAAAAGTAAAAGCTAAATCCGCAAATTATATTATTCTCGATGGCTGGTTAAATTCGAGGCTTTAGAAACTCGGTTTAGAGATAAATAGTCTCTTGAGACCGGCGTAAACGTAATCCCTGTATTTTTATTTATTTAAGAGATGTATTTCGTTGGATTTGTGGTAGGAAGGGGGGGGGGTGAGGAGGAAAGTCAAGGTGGAAATTTGTCCGTTTGCCAAGTAAGGGGTAAGATTTAGGATGTATGAGGACTAGTGAAGGAGTGATGACCCAAACCTGAGAATGATGACTACCATTTCTCTTTTGCTTTCCTTTTCCTTTTTTCGAGCCTTCAATCCCTGCATTGATTTCCCCTCTCAAAATACCCTTTTCAATTCAAACCAATCCTTAGAAATCTTTCTTTTTCGTACTATTTACACCTTAATCTACAAAAATTTGTGTGTTTATCTGTACTATTTACATAATTATATTCTTTTATGTGTTTATTTAATAATTATAATTAATTATAAGTTAATATCCCTCAGTAAGATATGCACATGTTGTCCAATTTTCTTCATTATAATTTTACAATAAATTTATCTGCAGATATAATACTATGATGAGTACATGTATTAATTTTAAAGTACAACCTAATTCAATATTATGGATTGTTCGAAATTTCGTTTCGTCCCAAATTAAGTTCCATAAAATTTTGATGAACGCATTTTTCTCCGATAGATAATCATATTGCATCCTTCTTGGTACTCTGCAGATTCAATCATTGGTGCTGAACATTTCCAATCTACATGGAGATAAAGTACTAGTGTTAAATGGTTAGGACGAACCATTTGTTTGAACCTATAAAAGCCTAATTTAGGCCTTGTTTACTTACCCTATGGTAAACAGTTAGTCACTTTACACATCATATCAATGATACAATGTAACACTTAAGTGAGTGTGTTGTGATCATTAGTGAGTCATGAGGAACATTTCCATATTCATATCCTTCCCCTATGATGGATCATATTCATGTCCCTCCTGTATGAGCAGTCATACCCTTACCTCTCCTGTATGAGGGATAATATCCATGTCCTTCCTGTATAGGCGGGAGCATACCCATGTCCCTCCTTTGAGAGTGGGATCATATCCATGTCCCTCCTTTATGAGTGGGGTCATATCCATGTCCCTCCTTTATGAGTGGGATCATATCCATGTCCTTCCTGTATAGGCGGGAGCATACCCTTGTCCCTCTTGTATGAGGGATCATATCCATGTCCCTCCTTTATGAGTGGGATCATATCCATGTCCCTCCTTTATGAGTGGGATCATATCCATGTCCCTCCTTTATGAGTGGGATCATTTCCATGTCCCTCCTTTATGAGTGGGATCATTTCCATGTCCCTCCTTTATGAGTGGGATCATATCCATGTCCCTCCTTTATGAGTGGGATCATATCCGTGTCCCTCCTTTATGAGTGGGATCATAACCATGTCCCTCCTGTATGAGGGATCATATCGCTATATCTGTATTAACATCGACTCTAGGTATCAATGAGAGCACCACGACATGTCATACTACCTTGATCGTTGCCGGGATTCCGTAAAGATTCCTTTTGACCATGTTCTGTAATCGATTCATAGATGTAAATCAGAGTATCATGGTACGGGATCGAACCCACGAATCGTGTTGCCTTTGGTTCATTGATGGACGAGCAGACGTGAAAAGTGGCTGAAAAGTTGACTTAAGTTCACGCTGGCGATAGAGATCGAAACCAAATTGTTGTTTATTATTGTGTTTACTTTTGGTTTTTTGGGAGATACTAATATATTTATTTGTGCTTTTTACAGCACATTTAATTTCTCCGTGGTTATCGGATAGAATTTTAACGAAGGTAACGAAATTTTTAAATAATTTAGGCATCTCTAAACAATATTTCATTATTTCTCTTCCTGCTCACTCTTCATTAACTCTGTAGCCTGTATTAATAACTTTCCTGTCTGTATATTATATTTTAGGCTTCTTCGTTTGCTTAAATTACAGATAGGGTAATCCACTTAGTGCCCAGAAATGGGGGCCTAATTCCTTCACAGAAAGCTTATTAAATTATTATGAGCAAAATATAAATTATAAATATGTTATATCATGATATTGCTATTTTTATACAACAGAACAACGTTTTACATTTCAAATGAATTTAAAAAAAAGAAGTTCGACTCGTTTAATACTAATGCTAAAGTATTATTTATAAATTAATAATATATAGATAACATAATATGTATATCTTTTTAAATTTTATCTGAATAATTAGTATCAAGCCTTTAAAAGAAATTTATTTGATAATAATATGTTAATTATTAGTCATGACTGCTACAACATGATGTTTGCGCAAACATTTTGACCGTAGATGGGGCTGTTTGATGTTTGCGCAAACATGATGTTTGATGTGTATGGCCTAAATTTGCCCGACATTAGTTTTGGGCAAACATCATGTTTGCGTAAAATGTTTGATCATGTACGGGGTCTTAAGAGAGTATCTGGGATGTTAACGGTTTATTTAATACTTATTTTACTATCTATCTATATATTCATGGATATATAGATAGAAATGAAAGTATATTATCTATGTATTCATATCAAAATCGAAGGAGTAATAAAGGCTTTATTAATAATTAATATTAATCCACTTAGGCGAAATCAGGTACTGCTTCCTGTTAGTTTAGTCTGTTTGTCTGTTTGTACTTATACAAGACAGGATTCTAACAACTATTTCTATTTGTTAGTATGAAGTCTGGCGGTGCTGAAGTAGTAGAAGTCGGTCTGTGGCTTTTAGCTTGTTTGGCTTCAACTCGGGCATTATTTGGTTTTTGTTATTTCTGAGTTGTTCAAGTATCGGGTCGGTTTCCTTTGGGGCCCTCGAGCCCGGACTAATTAGATAGAAGGCCCTGAAATCTCCGCAGGGCCTCTTCACGCTACAGTTCAACAGTTTACTTTTAATTAAATTCGACTCGAGAGAGAGCGGCGAGCGTGGGCGTCGAGACAAAGTCAATCTGAGAAGTCTTCACACACTCCTACAACTCTTCCCTTTGCCATTCCACGTGGATGAGAAACCAGCATCTCTTCATTCCACTGCCTTGTCTGTTCATCAAGTCGGCAATCCTTTGACTTATAATCAGGTGCGGTGTATAACCCCCACTGGCTCAGAGTTGAGGTAAAAGATTTTTGGTTAAAGAAAATATATCTGTTAAACTAAAGAATTAGCATCTTTTGGGAACCATCTCTTAATTATCCTAGAATTTAAGAAGGAATAGGTACAGAAAAAAATACACTCAGTCACTGGTACTTGAACTAGGACCTTTGGATTTGATGACCCAAGCTCATTAAGGTACCCTTGAGAATGGAGAAAATATGATTTTATGGACTTTTATGTTTGAAGACCCATACTCTACCAATTTAGCTACACTGGATAATGGTGATAAGTTTTTTTTTCTATACCTTAGGATTTCATGACCCAAGCTCTATCAAATAAGCTATATCTACTGAATAATGGCGAGAATATGATTTTATGCACTTTTAGATTTCATGGCCCAAGCTCTTCCAACTAAGCTGCTCTGGAGAATGGTGAGAAAGTGATTTCCTGGACCTTTTGGATTTCATGACTCAAGATCTTCCAATGAAGCTACTCTGAAGAATGGTGAGAATGTGATTTTCTGGACCTTTTGGATTTCATGACTCAAGCTCTTCCAATGAAGCTACACTGGAGAATGGTAAGAATGTGTTTTTCTGGACCATTGGGTGCCCTGGCACAAGCTCTATCAAATTCAAATTAGTTATACTGGAGAATGGGGAGAATATTATTTTATGGAATTTTTAGATTTCATGACCCTTGCTCTAGCAATTATGCTAGACTGAAAAATGGTGATAATGTGGTTTTCTGTACCTTTGGATTTCATGACCCAAACTCTACTAATTGAGCTACACTGGAGAATGGTGAAAATACGATTTTCTCTGTTACTTTTCCCTTCTTATATCTTTTATGTTGGTTTATAATTCCGGTAATCAATATCCTACCACATTTACTGATACTTTAACAATAGTAACGTGTAGTTTGGATGTATCGATGATTCGGACTAACGACGTCTGTTCTGTTGACGCGAAAACTTAAACTTTCCGCCTAACCTGAGTAGGAGTGTAGTAGAAAGAAAGAGATATAGACTAGTGCATGCGCATTCTGCAAACCGGAGCCGACCTAGACGCCTGACATCCACTCAATGTTTTGCTTAAAGTTTGTCTAAAAACGTTTGGAAAAGGCTATAGACATGATCATACGTCGTATGGTCGCTGAAATAGGTACTTACTTTGGATTAATAATATAAAATTGTAGTGACAATTTTGTCGTGTACCACCAAATCTTTGCCAAATCAACCAATGATTTGTTAATTTTTAATTTGTTAATTTGTTAATAATTAATCACTATTAATTTTTAAGAAATTTCTTTATACCTTTAACTGTCCAGGTCATTTTTAATCGTAAATCGGACTCAGCAATATGCAGAAGCGTAGCGCCTTTCTTACATAAATACTTTCTCTGAAACTGTTGCCTGTATATTGAGTGCTTAATCGATTTGACCTCTTAATTTTGGTTAATTGTGTCCGAGTTTCTTTTAAAAATACCGTTTTATTTTAATCCATCATATCTGATTTTAATTGCTTGGTAATTTATTATCAAGTTAAACTGAATATGTGTATTATTGTTATCAGAGATAAGCACGAAAGCGCCGTTTAGAATTCCCATGGGCCTTACTCGAGAGGAATGTAGATACCCTACTTTCAACTTTCAACCAGTTTAAATGTAAAATTACGTTATAAGTATTCCTCTCTAATCTGTATTTTAATCAGGTGATAATTCTTTACGGGCTTTACATTAAGTTTAAAACTCATTTGAGAAGTTTTACTTATATGTAATTTCCCTAAGTTTTACAATTAAAAACATATCATTGAATGATAGTTAGTGTTTAATAGTGTAAGAAAGCATTTATTGGAACATTGTTGGTAGAATTGTTTTACTGTGTTTAATTATTATCCGTTTTTTAAACTTATAAAGAATAATTTATACTTATTAAGTGCATTTCAGTTGGGTAAAACACACAAAGATGCGGGATATTGTATGAAGTGCGGGAAGAATCTTCATTGTTATCGAGGTAGAGGGAAGTTATTATTGGAGTCGGTTACTTATCTCTAGTAATTTGATAAAGTCGAGTTTGTGTCGTTTTCTGCTTTGTTCTGACTCTGCTTGAAGTTAATTATGCTCATTATACCCAGCCGCAGTTTCTAGCCACTTCACTGATAACGAAACCGCGCTTTTGTTTTAAAATCTTTACGATTTCCCTCCCTTTTCCCATTCTCTCAAGTCGCTTTAAAAGAACCGAACCGCGGGGGTTTGTTGTAAAACTCACTCTCACGGGAATATTTTAAACTAATTTTTTTTTTCGTTCTAGTGTTGAAATGCAATTTCAAGGTGTAATGTTCTGAGAATTTCTTTTTTCTTTTTTACTACTTCGAGGACATTATTTTTTTTAATTCAAGATTATTTCTTCTGACAGATTAATAGTCGTAATAATTATAAGTTTGCATTGTTAGAAGGAATAATGAAAGAAAAAAAAACACCTTTGTCGCAAAAAAGTAAATCATAAATCTTGAATGCACATTTCTCTAAGAAGAGAGAAGAAAAACATTTTTTCCAAACTTGCCCAAAAATTATAAGAGTTTTTCGAACAACTAGTGAACTAGGTATTTCTTTTATGAGTGTTTAAATCTTCTAATTTTCTTTTAAATCCACAAATTCGTTATAAATGCACTCTCTATTTTAAGTGCTAGAAACTTAAAATTTATATTCATAGCGTTTCTGGTCTAGACATGTAATAATTCAAAAAACACAATTTTTTGGGAAGAAAAACTTTTGAAGGGGGGAAGATAGGTAAAGGTGGGAGTTATTTCAATTCGTTTTAAACAAAGTACGTGTGGTGTCGAGGGACACCCGGTAGTAACGATGTTCCTTACACTATTCATTAAAATTATAAAAAAAAAAAAACCACTATACTAAGTCTATGATGCTAACTGATTATAGATGGCGGAGTTAAAAACAAAATACAAATTATAATATGCACGAAGCTATCTACTTCTTCTTACCTACTTGCCTTTACTACGTTAAGGCAAAATAAAAAGAATATTTTTGTGATATTTCCTAATGAAAATATGTATGTATTTAATATTAAGAAAATGAAAATGATGAGTTGATAACTAAAGATTAAAATTGTTAATAGAGTGTCTAGTAGTGGGGGAGCCACCTTGCATTCTTACTATTATTCCACCCATTAATACGCACATTTTCAACAATTATAAAATGTATCACTTCTTTACACAAAAACTTCTGCCTATATCAATTTGAAATTTTACATACTTGTTTTAATTATACTTTAGATATCGATAAAAATTTGGTTCTCTCAATTTTAAACGTTTTGGTCCGTTTCAATAGTATTAACGATATTCATCACTTCGTAGCAGTGGGCTGTTTATTATTGATTTTACCTAAAAATTGTATGAAGAAAAAAATGTTAGTCTCAATGATTGGGTGATGATAAAATCTTTTTCTGTCCTGAAATTCCAATTTTACGTATGCAGTACGTGTCTGTTTACGTGTGGCTTGCGCGCGAACACTTGTGGCATTGGTAAAAGGTACTTGTGCATCAAATTTCAACTAAATCGGTCAACTTATACTCATGTTATCGTCATAGATCGATTTTATTACCTGTCGCTTTAGCGGGCGATAAGGAACTTCGTTCCAAAAATTTAGTAGTTAGTAAAATTAAAAGTGCATTCATAATTTGGTTTTAT
This sequence comes from Gerris buenoi, assembly GCA_001010745.2. Lineage (NCBI taxonomy): Eukaryota > Metazoa > Arthropoda > Insecta > Hemiptera > Gerridae > Gerris > Gerris buenoi. The sequence continues at coordinate 100,130 of KZ652864.1, forward strand.
GTNCGATTTTATTACCTGTCGCTTTAGCGGGCGATAAGGAACTTCGTTCCAAAAATTTAGTAGTTAGTAAAATTAAAAGTGCATTCATAATTTGGTTTTATGTAGGTATCGTCTCAGAGGAAGGAAGGGTTAGAGGGAGCAATGAGATTAGAAAAGTGGTTCATTATGCTACACCCCTATGCTAACACTTTCAAGCGAGCTCAATCCGAACTAAAGTGATCACGTGGTCACTGGTCCTTGTCTTATTGGTCTATTCCTTGTCAACACCGACGCTTGTCAACAAATCCTTATCAGAAGCATTTATTTGATTCCCCACTAAAAGAATTGCTATTGGTTATCCAGGAACATTACACGTTTATTAACGATGTTACTGCCTTTAGATAATTAATAACGTTATCAACAAACATTAGTGTACATAATTATGAAGAAAACAATTAAACATAAAAATATTAAATGTCGTAAGAAAGTCACTTATCACTTATTCTTATCAGCTGATATCAGATAAATTTCGAGTTTTTATCGCGAGATATGGATATTTTTTCACCAAACTGCCGCTTGGGAGGTTTAGTATAGGGGTGTCGCATAATGAACCACTTTTTGAGACCCAGAATCTACAGTATTGTTTCCTCTACCCCTTCCTTACTCTGAGGGTATCGTTTCTGTCTCTTGTAATCGTGACATTCATCTAATATAAAGATGAAAGTCTGTGGATATGCGGGTGGGTATGTATGTGGGTATGTCCTTTATACAAATCTAGAGTTTCATTCCGATTTCGATGAAAATTTGCACACTTGACCTTCAAAGCAAGGGGAAGGGCACTGTCTACATGAATTTTCGAAATTTAATTTTTGGTACCCAGGAGTACGGGGTACAAGTAATGAATACGGGGTCAAAGTAATAAATACCCTTCATGATGTACATCGTTGAAAAGCTCTTTGAGAGTACTAATGAAAGAAAAAAAAACACCTTAGTCGCAAAAAAGTAAATCATAAATCTTGAATGCACATTTCTCTAAGAAGAGAGAAGAAAAACATTTTTTCCAAACTTGCCCAAAAATTATAAGAGTTTTTCGAACAACTAGTGAACTAGGTATTTCTTTTATGAGTGTTTAAATCTTCTANAATAATTTGGTAAATCTAATTACTGATTATATTGTAATTGTAATGATAATACTATTATCATCGGTTATACATATAATCGGTGCAAGTTGCAGCTTTCTACTTAATCAGGAAATTAGTTAAGAATTGATGGCAAGATTTGTACTAGACAAACAAGAAATCAAGCTAATAAAAACGTTGTAAATAATAATTAAGTAAAAAGATTTTATAATTTTACGTAACTAAATAATAATAATAAAAACAGAATGATTTATTAAGTGGGTTCATATAATTACTTAAGTGGAAAATGAAATAAAAATAATAAGACTAAATATGGTATGAGGAGTCATTTCATTACATTAAATATTTTTTTCCATGTAAACACATTGTGTAACAAGAAAAATTCAAGTTGGAAAAATCAGTAAGTAATTGTTTTCACTCGCTATTTTATAAGAAATAAAGGGGTAAAAATTGTAAACGTGTACTAAGCATTTTACTAAAAATAATCCTTACTTTTTACTTTGTTATTAAACATAATACATATTTATTCATTTTTATTGTAAATGAAACATAATGTTTTATATTATATTTTATTTATCTAAAAGTTATCGTTTGTTTATGTCTGTATTTAGGGTTATTTGTTGTTTTCTAACTTGGTAGCACTGAGAGGTTATAAATCATCTGTTCTTTTTAACTGTAGTTTTTTTCTTCAGTTCGCCACGTAAGTTCGTCCGTGAACATTTGTTTCTTTCTCGCAATTAATTCCAAATATACAATTGAAATCATACTTAGTATTTAATATTTCATTATTGTGAGATATACTAGTAAATAAATAGTTAAATGCGCGAGTTTTAAATGAATATTATTACTGTAATTAATTTTGGTGTTTAAAAGCAGGTACATATATTGATTTTATAATTACAATTCGGGTTCTTGATAGTTTTTACGCTTGAATTGTTATTGATTTGTTTATAGTTTTTAAATCTACGTTTATTGTTACCATGTTGTCGTTTCGACTTTTCGGGAATAGTTTTTCAAAGCTTTCGTTTAATATGAGACACCGTTTAATATATCCCGTCAATAAAAGTGCGTCCTATATTCGAAGCTATGTATTACAATAAATGTAAAATTTTTCAGATTTTCTTTTCATTACTGGAATTGTATATTATCAAGACTAACAGTTTTAAGAAGTTAAAGAGTTTTTATGTAACTTTTAGCTTAAGTCAAACATTGAAATACAATTTTGAATTTTTTATTTATTACTAAAAGCTATCGTTGTGTTGTAAGTAAAGAAAGAAAAGTACGAACTTACTAATTAAAACATAATTCTATACTTCTCTGCAGATGTTATCGAACATTAATTTGAGATTCTTGATGACGTTAATGATAAGATATAATCAAAATCATTTTTATTTACATCATATTACATAATATTAGTACATATATATGCCATTTTGTTTTCCGTAATTTCATCATGTTTTATTAGAGAAGGAAGGTTAAATGTGACAGGTTAGCCATTTTATTGTGCCATCAAGCATTAATTAGGGATATTCTTAATCGTAATAATGATAAGACATAATCAAAATCAGTTTTATTCACATCATATATTACAAAATATTAGTATATATGCCATTTCGTTTTACATAATTTCATCATGTTTCATTAGAGAAGGTAGGTTACAAGTAACAGGTTAGCCATTTTATTGTTTGCCAATGTTTTCTATCTATTTATTAGATAGATAAATATTTAATTGCAAAATTGTACACAAGTTATTATTTCGAAAAGTACAGAGGTCATAGTTGTCGATAGTATTTTATCCTCAACTTATAATTATTATTTACATAGATTTATTTACAATTATTATAATTATAGTAGAGAGGATTATAATAGATAGAGATATCTATTTATTATTATTTTTGTAGTTCTGTATTGTACATTTTGTGTTATTAATAATCGTAAAATTGTTGAATTGGGTAGAGATTTCATTTGTTCTTCGAATACAGGTTTAAGTTAAGCTGCTATCACATTCTGCTGGAGGGGTGTATTTATACTATTTTGAAATTTTAACTAACTATTTTATGTTTTACACGCCTTTAGTTAATTTAAATGTTACAAAATGTTTAAAACCTTTTTAACCCTCTTTAAAAATAATCAGAAAATTGTAACATTTGCAGTAACGGTTTCAGCACCTCAAAACGGACAAAAGTTGTGCTAGCAAAACACGCTTTGCTGATGTTCGACGCCTAGTTATTCCACTGTAAATAAAGCTCCGTTTATTAATATAATATTTAAATGTTGAGCACTTCTTTAGACTTTAGACTGTTACCCTCTTATAAAAAACATATGGGAGTAACAATCCAGAATGGTGATAAATAAACAATTTCATTTATTAACTTATGTTCTTAGAATAATACTATATATAGAAGGAGCACAGAATCGAAATCCTAAGCAATTACTGATAACAGGCTGAAGCCAACGTTTGCCGAGAGGTTGTGACCCTTAGACCAGGGGACCAACATAGCAACACTCTTTTTTTTNGTTAAAAGGTAGATCTATACTAAAACATATTGCTTACCTGGTCGATTGCATGTGGAGCTAACTTACCTTGTAATTTTTTGATTTATTTATTTTTATACAAAGTATTAAATTATGATAGAATTCTAAACCTATTAAAGTCACGCCAAGTGTATATTTTCTATATAGTTTTAATAGTTTAAAGTCTAATTTGGTATGCTTAAAATAAGAAATGCATCGAATTTGATTCTACAAGTAATATTTTTTAATTTGTAGAAAGAGATCAAGGGGAATAAAATTACTACTTTAACAATAACAAAATTTAACATACTTAAATCGTAATGCCTATTAAAGTAATAATAAGTTATAATCGAAAACATTATGTAAAATAAAATTATCTACTAACCATTGAATTGTGTTTTTGTATATACTTAGATTTCTGTTAAGCACAGAATTCATGAATTGTAATCTTAGGGTAACCACATACTGGGCAACTTTTAATCTCGTTGACTAAATAATTTAGTCGTCTGGCAGTTGCCTGCCACTCCTCTAAGCGCACACGGGCAACTAAATAGTTGATCATTTTCAAAATGGATTTTATCCAAACTGCATGTGTTTGTGTCCTGAGATTGGATCTCTCTAAACAATTACCAACATCCTCATCACACTCACTATCTTCTTGTTTTGTGTGTGTTTACAATATGCGTGTAAAATCGTTTCCTCTGTGATGATTACCAAAGAAAAAGTGAAATAAAACAGTAAAAAAAAAAAAAAATTAACCGAAAACCCTAAAATGACTGAACTAGTATAAGGAAAAAACAGTTATTTATGGACCTAGGGAGTAAAGTAAGCCATTATTCCCTGAGCGATAAAGTTGGTTCTTGAGGCAAAGCCGAAGGAACCATGGTCCCTAAATCCTGAGACGAAGCCGAGGGAATTAGAGTTTTTAATAACGTTATTTAGCTCCCTCGGCTTCGCCTCGGGAGGTAATTATCGCGAAGGCAATAATGGTACTTTACTCACGAGTTACATACAATATTTTATCTCCAGTAGGGAGAAAATACACATTTTCGTTCATTGCACAGTTTTTATTTATTATTTTAATAATAACAATAATTATTAGCACTTTTAATAGCAGATATAAAAGATTCAATATTAAAAACAAATAAGAATTGGAATTAAACTCAAATAGAAGGTTATATAGATGCAGGTTATAAACAAAGATAAACATGGTCGTAAAAGCAGTGACGCCAACCTGATTTCAACAACTTCATTACATTAACCATTTATTTTCTAATATTTATAAAATAATTAAAGTTACAATCTTTACTTTTTCGCCCTACTTTACTTTTTTGACCTACTTTTACTTTTTATCCCTACTTTTTGAATTCAGGGATGAAAAGACTTACTTTAGTCCCTCTAAACTAATTCAAAATTATAACTTTTTTCCCCTAATGGAGATAAAAAAAATATTTAAATCATATTTTGAAAATTAAAAAATATATTTGTATTTGTTTTTCGTTCTTTTTAATATTGTTTAGTGCTTTGAAAGCTGTTGTATTCGATGCTAAAGAGAGTTAGCGTGTTTTTATTTTCTGTATTATTAATAATTGAATGTTATTATCGGCGTGGAGGAGAGCGGAGGGGGGTGGAGGTCAGTACGACTCCATGCAAGTTGATAGCGCTAATTTGGTGGAATCTAGGGACCTTTGCTAGTTGGTCAAGTGCCCAAGCCCGACCTGGTATAACCCTCCAAGGTTTAGGGCTCTTAGCGTGAGCTCAGACTCTCTCGTTTCCAGATAGCGTGCCCTTCGTCCCTTTTCATCTACCTATTATTCCTCATTACCTTGTATTATTCTCAATCTTAAATTTTAAGTTTTTCTCTCAAGGGGTTTCTAGTCCTTCCTAAGGGAAATAAATTAGCACGACCCTTTGTCTAAATTCCTTCCTCTCTCTATAGTAGATATCCAGCTAAAAATATTGACTGAATCTTATTGCTTTACCTAATCAACCAAAAGCAGTTTCAATTTTGAAAAATATTTTATAGTATAAATTGAATTTGTTAATTTATTTGTTAATTTATTTATTTGTTAATTTTAATTTATTATATTTAGGGAGTTCCTAAATATAATGTACCTTGAAATCTCGCATATAATACGCACTAGCGAACAATATGTAGGCTTAATTTAGGAAATTTGAGGAAAATATTACCATAAAATTCACTCCCCTAACTTCGGGGATAATTTTAGGCTTGAGCCCATGTAGGGGAGACCGGGGCACAGAGGACCTAATAAGGTTTTTGTTCAGATAACTTCAGCATTATTAAATAAAATTATGTATATGAGAAGTATTTATTAGAATAATCATTTCTCTAACTGTTACCTGACTCACAGTTCTTAAATTTCATTATGAGTATTTTATTTTTATTTTTTATTTTTTCTGTAAAAATTCGATTGGTCCTATGTGCCCCTGGTGCTGGGGCACATAGGACCACTCGAAGTTTTATAGAAAAACAAATTAAATTCTACAATTATTTTTAATTTTTATTTTTATTTGACAGTAGCTATAAACAATATTGTCATTGCCATCTTCAGCCCCAGTGCAAGAATCATGTGCCCATTCTTTGCAAATTCAAATAACAAAATGGGGTGTGCCCCATACCTTTACAGTCTTCTGTGCCCCAAGCCACATGTCATTAAAAAACATTTTTTTTGACAAGATTCACGACAGACTTAAACAAATGAAAACAATTTACATTAAAAATATAAGACCTAAGTTTATCAGATACAGTTAATTTGTTTAAAAATTCTGTATCAAAATAATGTTATATTTAATTATATATAACGTAAATATTACATCACTTTCCTTGAAAATTGAAAAAAGTGTATAAAAATTGATTAAACTTAGTTAACTCTGCCAGTGATTGTTCACGTCTATAGAAACAAACAAACTCTAATAGATCATAGAGATTTCCGCTTAGTAGCGCCACTATACAATCCAAAAACTCAATGGACCTCTGTGCCCCGTAGGACCTCTGTGCCCCTTTTTTAGAAGAATGTTTTACTTTCTCAAATAAAGAAATAAAAGTATTGTGATGGTGTGAAAATTAGATTTTGAGATAAACGTTTTGAGATCACCTGAGTCCAGTCTATCGTCTGTGCAATCGCGTGGAGCTTCAACTGCAGGGCCGATTTTAACGAATTTGGGCATACATGTTTAGAAATCGAGAAATTAATTTTAGCTCCTGGCTTCAAATATGGTGGTGCTACCCCTCTAAAATTCCGACGATTTTGATTAAAAATTTCTAAAATGTGTTCCATCTAATTAAAAATCTAACGATNAAGTATCAATGTTTTCAAAAACATCTGCTGTTTATTTCACTATAAACGGGTTTTCTCCTTAGCAACCAACTCTACCACTCAAGGCACAATCACTTATTTTACTTTCTTGGTGCGTAAATGACAACTGTTCACAATGTAGTATGTAGTTGTTATAGAGAAAGATTCGTGGAACTGAATCGTCACCCTCAAACACCTGCACTCGGATTCCTATAAAAAAAACCTCTAATTTAATACTTCCGGTACCTTGTTTTGATTAAATCAAAACTTTTTGTGTGTTGATGCTTCTCTGTTTTTTTTTTTAATTTTGTTGTTTTGAATTGAATTCAGAGAAAATTAAAGATAGAGGTTTAAAAAAAAGTCAACTTTTCTAACTATAAACATGTTAGCAGGAAATAAGAATAAGATTTGTTTATTTATTTTTAAATGATTAGTTGTATTTGATTTTGATGTATCTGTTGTTAATTTGTAGCCACACACAATAATAATAAAAATTAATTATAATAAGTAATTTATCTCAGGATAATAAAACACATGTTAGGAGATCCTCACCCTGCTGACAGTGGTGAAAATCTGATCATTTTAGACTTAGACAATAATAATATTCTTCTCCAATCTACTGTAACAGTAGTTGAGTATTTCGTATTAAATTGTTCGATTTAAGGTGGTTCGTAACTCAGTGGATCACAGCGCGTACAGATTCATTTATGGCTATATATTCATCTTACAGCGGATACTCAAAAAGTCGGTTCGATACTAACTTTTTTGCTTTAAAACTTGAAGACTTCTTCAACTCCAGTTCTTCTGTTTCTTTTTTTTTAAAACCTAATTTTTTAATTGATAAAGTAATATGTAATTGTATTATTATGTTACATAGCATATGTTTTTTAAATATATATTTCTACTACTATAATAACGGTTTTGTTTATTTTCTTCAGGTAGCTAATACAAAATTTAATTTAGTGCTTCTTTTCAACTTGGTTTGAATGGCTATATTATTCTACCACTCGCTTTTAAAAGAAAAACGAATGTGCTGTAAAAAGACGTCATCTAAATATAACAATAAAAAAAGAGTCGAATAAATCAGCGAAAGATCATAACTTATATTTAAATACTGTTGTCGGAACCTAGTTGTTTCAGTGTGTGGGAGATGAAAGCCGTCATGGAATAATGTTTTTGAGCTGAAGGTCGAAAGAAATTTTTGTTTTTCGAACTACTTCTAGTACAAAGAAGTTCGGATATAGCAGGAGGTTACTCGGTTTTCACTTGTTAGTACTATATTCTACCAATGAAAGCGCTCCATGGCAACCGTCTTCACAGGGGGAGTTGCAAGGTTTGGTTGCAATGCATTGGAATTTTCTTAAGTCAAATGTTCTTGTTTGTCAAAGTCTGGAGTCTCTGTTTAAATTATTTTAGTTTAAAGAAAACTAAATATCATAGGGAAGTTCTTGCGTCCGAGTACTTTTTAGGGTTTTGTAGATGATTAAGCATGCCCTTTATAAAATTATAATTTTTTTTCTTCGACCTCAAAGGTCACTGGTTCGATTCCACGGGATGTCACAATGTTTTCACAACATACCTTAAGTCATCATACGTCATCGCCCCACCATAAGGTATAACCATGAGTTATTTCAAAATTTTTAGGGGGGGGGGGGAATTTGGACGCACTTCACTTTAGTTTTCCTCATTTTTGCGAATTGTGCATGAGCACATTTAATTTTTAACTTCTGTATATTTTTCCTGTGATTGGGCCCCAAAGTTGCGCCAGTGTTTCAAATTGCAGCTCTTTAGCTTAAACGGTTTTGGACCTTATGAACCAAAAGGGCGTCAAACAAATGGACACATCACCCTCAAGGGTTTTGAGATGTATATCTACAAAACCCTAATAAAAAACACTTTAAAAATACACCAAACTTATCTCTAGTAACTATCTGGGAATATAACAACTAACAACAATTAGTTAACAATTAATTAACATTAAACAATTAATAAATTCAACCACCAAAATTAAAAATAAATAAAAACTAAATAGTTTTGTAAAATGATAATTATTAATAAATAGGAGATGATATCTTCTTTTATTTAAATTTTCAAACAATACTTCGTTTAATTTAATTTAATTTTATATTTGTATCTTTCTTTTTTCTCATTTATTTCTTAATGGGGGGGGGGGGGGG
>KZ652864.1:118728-131735 GCA_001010745.2 Gerris buenoi
CCCCCCCTCTTTCCCAGACCTTTTTATCCTGTGGCGCGTTATAATTCCCAGCGTCGGGGAGAACATAGAAACGTGCAGGGATATCGAGCTCACCCGTTTGTGTGCTAAAAAGAAAAAAAAAAAACGTGAAATTTTCACTCTTCGTACACTACTCTCGTACATACATACAAGCGGTAGAATAATTTAACCAATTACATTAACGAGGTAAATAAATTTCAAACCACCTCGGGAATTAGGAAAATTTCATTTTGAAATATTTTCACCCGGGAAATACGGAAAAGGTATTGTAAAAACCCCGCGAGCTCTCGGAGTAAGGACTTTGCATTTAATAACACGTATCTAAATATGTGATATGCAAAGTCCTACATCATACATATCTTTGTATATTCCTGTATGTATGTATTAGTATGTATAAAATACATTGTTTTTACTTCGCATTATCTTTGTCAGGGTAACAATTACACTGTACATATGAACAAATTAAATCTCTATTACACTCTTACATAATCTCTTAAGGCATATGGTTTTTTTTTATCTGAATATAAATTTCAAGAACTTTGTCAGAATTATAGTTTTCATTGTTGCACTGTGCATATCGTATTTTCCTAAATTAATTATGCATTTTACTTGCCACGGCGTTCTGCTGATTTGATCATGTATTTACTTAATAGTATTACTTTTAAATGTATTTTATAGATATAAGATAAATAAATGGCTTATTTATTTATTTACTTGCAGCGTCTAAAAAAAAGTCTATTAATTGTGGCTTATAGCTTTCTCGCGTTCTATTTCGTATGCTGTAATGATTTTATTCTTTTACAACCTATTATTGATAACTCAGAGCAAGGAAGGGGTAGAGGAAGCAATGCTATTAGAAAAGTGGTTCATTATGCTACACCCCTATACTTACACTTTCAAGCGAGCTCAATCCGAACTAAAGAGATCATGTGGTCACTTTGTCTTATTGGTCTATTCCTTGTCCTTGTCTTTCTGTCCCCACCGACGGTTGTCAACAAATCCTTATCAATAGTGTTTATTAGATTCCCCACTCAAAGAATTGCTATTGGTTATCTAGGAACTGTTTCACCAATCTGCCGCTTGGGAGGTTTAGTATAGGGATGTAGCATAATGAACCACTTTTTGAGAACCATATTCTATAGTATTGTTCCCTCTAAATCTTCCTTGCTCTGAGATTGACAAGTTTATTCAATTTTTCCCCTTATTGTTATAGTTTTTCACATGAATTTAAGTATGAATTTTGCATAATTTAAACAGTAAACAATTCAGACGGTTAAAATTAAACTGGGGTATCTGCGGGCTACTTTGAGCAAACTATCTAAATTTTATAATAATCAGATGAGTAGGTACTTTTAAAGATATAGGTGTAAATAAATTTATGTTTGTGCGCATGTGAACGAGAAACGAAGGGGTGCTAACGGTTGAAACCTATAAAGGACCAAAATGGGCTAATTATTACCTACCATTTGTATTTCATTAAAATGGGACGAGTATTTTTAATGATATGTTGGTTCGCAAAAATAGAGCGACAGACGGACAGACCTACTGACCAGACCGTCAGACAGACACGGAACCAGAATTGTTCCCTGATCGCAAATGCTAGTAAAGTGGTGCATAAGCAAGAAGCTGGAGTATAAAAAAACGTAAATTCAGAGAAATAATTATTGATCATGGCAATTTCTATTGAATTAAAAATTTTCCAATTTTCTTCTTACAATCTGAAAATTGGTTTTATAAGAAGCTAAATAGGTAATATCACAGGATTTTTAGGGAGTTATTCCCTTAAGAATGAAAAAGGTCTACTTGGAATAAAAATTTTCCAGGAAGAAGTGGAAAGGAGAAAACCCTTTGAACACGTGGCATAAGTAAATGCAGGGTTGCTTAATGACAAACTTTTTTTTGTTAAATTGTAATTTTCAATAAAATTCTTATTGAAAGCAAGAAGTGTGAAATTGCAGTGACATTTACTAAATATAGAGGGAATTTGCAATGAATTAACCTGGAACGTTTCTTTGCCGTTTACTTGCCATTTCAAAAAGCAATATCGCGTGTATGTGTAATTTTAAAAAGCATATAATTCATAAATAATTCCCGATTAGTACTTTCTTGTAATATATGCATCTCAAACCCCCTCTGACCTATAGCAATAAGTTTTTAACAATAAATATGTTATTTTTGATTGATTTTGGAATATTTCCAAATAAATTTCGTTATGTCATTTAATTCTGGTATGCTATCCCCTTTTAGGGTTTTGTAGAAAATCCTCGAAATTCTTACGCCAAGGGTGATGTGTCAGTCCGACCATTCTAAGTATGACGCGTCGTACTTTAGTTCATATCCTCCGAACTGTTTACGCTAGANTCCCCTTTTAGGGTTTTGTAGAAAATCCTCGAAATTCTTACGCCAAGGGTGATGTGTCAGTCCGACCGTTCTAAGTATGACGCGTCGTACTTTAGTTCACATCCTCCGAACTGTTTACGCTAGAGAATTTAAATTTGAAATAAATACTGGCGTGACTTTTTGACCCACACAAAGAAAAAAATATTGAGAAATTAAACATTTTATATGTGCATATGCAATGCGCAAAAATATGCTAAACTCTAAATGTATATAATATATTCTTTTTAATTTTCGAGAGTGGTTTCAAATATAGCTCCTGAAGAGCAGATTACAAGCATATATAACATTTTATGAGTATTGTGCTTTTTAACACTAATATTGCGTCTTTAGCACCATAATTTAACCCCCAAATATGACCCCCCCCCTCAACGACCCTATAACGACTNAAAAATTACAAGATAAAAATAACTTTTATATACTACGTTTTTAAATTTTCTGTCATAAATCATACATTTGAAACCCGTCAAAATAAAGATCGTAAATATGGGTTTTGTCAAAACAAATAAAATAACTATAATAACTCATCTGTAATAACTTATAATAACTCACTCTATAATAACTTATTTTAACCAAACAGTCTTAAAATAATGCATTGTCATCGTGTTCAGAGCTATTCTAAGAGTTTCATATGTCAAGCTACTCGGGAAGTTAGTTAAAAATCGATTGCAAGATATGTACTAGACACTCACAAACAAACAAGAAAGGGCAGCTAATAAAAATGTAGTAAAAAAAATAGTTAAAAGAAACGTACGTGCTCGAATATTGATACCCTATCTCCTTGTCATTATAAATGAATCACGAAAGTTTATTATCTATTCACAAAGGTTATGAATAGATAATAAAGAATATTGATTACTAAGACTAAAATGTAACAATTGTGGGTTAATAAGTTAAAAAATTGGATCTAGGTTCTCTCATATTATGTTTAAATTGTGGTTTATTACCACAATTTTAGTTAATTTCGGCACATAAAGTGTATATAACAGACTAAAATTAAGTGCGATGGCCGGGAATCGAACCCGGATCAACTGCTTGGAAGGCAACTATGCTCACCATTACACCACCATCGCATCTGTAGTCACTTGCTACATAATTTAGCTATTTGTGAATAGAGAAGTGAGATATTGAAGGGGTAATGCGAATAGCGTTAGAGACTCCAACTCGAGTTTGACCTCAATTTCACCTGCTTTGTGTAAACAGTTGGGACGCTGAAACTAGCTCTACCACCTAGACTGTCACCGTAGTTTAACGCATAAGGTGACAACAAACCGGTAATTGATTAACTTCAAACTGTAGGTGTGTTCGTCAACACACGAAATGATTAGAATATTATGTGCACATTCAAAATAAATTAAGCGTAAATTAATACAATTTAAATTAATCATAACATGAAGTTGATGGAAATTAACTCTTGAATAAAACACAAGTTGTTCAATGTAAAATTTATATTTGGTTAACAACAATTTGCAACGTACATATGTAGGGGGGGGGGGGGATTGATAAGTAAGATAAGATAAGATAATCCATTTATTAAATTCAGTTCTCTTATACATTTATACAAATCTATACAGCATTCGAATTTAAATCAGCCAAAGCTGTGGATTTATTGATAAGTAAGGTCTCCAAATTTTTATTTGTAATTCAGGAAGCAATAGGAAATTAATAATTAGTATAATAGCGAAGTAAACTGTAAACATATTTAAATTTCAAGGGAAATTATCATTTTTCAATATAATCACCGTTTAATTTAACAAAATCCTCCAAACGTGAAATCCACTATTTAAATCTGATGATGAAAAATTCTATGTTTTTTTAATCCGTGACCGCACTTCATCTGTCGAAAAGTTTTGACATTTTTTTGGAAGCCAAAAGTCGGATGGACCAGTCCATCAGTCTTTTGGCTTTTCCACTAGTTGAAAGAAACCCTTAAAGGTCAAAACTTTTCGATTCGGCGACGTGCGGTCACGGATTGAAAATCAAAACGTAGAATTTTTCATTTTTGGAGGATTTTGCGTTTGTAGGATTTTTGTTACATTAAACAGTAGTTATGTTGAAAAGAAAAATGATAATTTTCTTTGAAACTTAAATAAATTTACCTCACTTTTATGAAAATTATCAAATTTTTATTGCTTCCCGAATCACAAATAAAAATTAGGAGACCTTAAAAAAAAAAAAATAATAAATACATTTGTCCGTTAAGATGATATACAAAACTAAATGATCCTATAAGTTGACCATATAACATCACACATGAACGCATAATCTACGACCAACACACAGATGGTCATGGAACCAAAAATATTCCCTCATGTCTGAAATGGATGTCTGACTTGATATTTTTGAAATCGTAGACATATAAGTAGGTATATTACGCGTCTAGTGGGGAAAGTAGCGAGTTGAACTCCAGACGATATCTCATGCCAGGATGCATTTAAAAAATCCAACAATAACATCAAAAGAAAGGATGAGTTCGTTGGCCAGAATTTTTGGAATCCATTTAGGGGTCACATTTTGACAATTTAGGGTCAAAAATAGTTCCATTTTACCCCCCTCTTATATGAAACAAATGGCAAAAGTGTGCATAAAAACAAGTATTGTACTCTCAAAGAGCTTTCCAACGACATGCATGTTGATGGGTGAATACTATTTTGACTTTTGTACCCCTGTGTACAATTTTTTTTTTCAAAAAGTAATTTTCTGAAAAGTGGTAGGTATCGTAAACATTTTAACATATATTATATTCGGAATCAGCGCACAATTTCCTATAAGGCCATCCATCTACACCATCCATCTAGGATCAGTAATAGCTGCACTTGTGAATNCTTTTCCAGACGATTCCATTTCAAAAAATTTTGGTTTTGCTCAATCGCTCATTTTTTGCAAACCAGCTTATAAAAAACTACTCGACAGATTTTTAATGAAATTTGGATAGGTGCAGATAGCCCCAGTATAATTTAAATCTTTTACGCTCTTTAAATAATGCCAAATTGTTCTCTAAATTCATGTAAAAATTCGAAACAATTTTGATAGTTTTAACATTTTTGTGCGCATGTTGAAGAGAAACAAATGGGGGGATAATTGTGAAACTTACATTGAACTAAAAATGGGCTAATTATAAGTTTATGAGCTTCAATCCAAAAAATATCGGGCGAGTAGTTCTAAGAACTACTCGCCCGCAGGTAAAAATATATAGGTATATACAGGGTTGGCCAAAAAAACGGCACNTTATATAATATTGTATATTATCAATGCTTAATTAATTAATTATCAATATATATGTTAAAATGCTTTGTAGATCTTTAATTAGAATCAGAGTAAATGGCTAACTCCAGCTTCATTCAAACATGCATTATATTATTATTGTCATTCTTGATTATATTAGCTGAATTTTTAATTTATCCCAATTACTTTTTTTCTTATTTTATATGTTAAAATGCTTTGTAGATCTTTAATTAGAATCAGAGTAACTGGCTAACTGCAGCTTCATGCAAACATGCATTATATTATTATTGAAGTCATTCTTGATTATATTAGCTGAATTTTTAATTTATCCCAATTACTTTTTTCTTATTTTATATTAAAATATTTACAAGATATCTTTAATAGTTTTAGTAATTTGTTAGTAAAAAAAAATAGTTCGTATTGTTTTATGCATTATTCATTCAGAATTTTTGTTTGTTATATAAATATATGTATTTTGTATTTTCTTTTAGGCTCATTGTTGTTATAGATTCAGTTTGCTTTTCACTTATTGATATTATACTANAAGCGATTAAACCCGTAGTGATAGGTTGAGAAAGGCTTTTCTCAAAAGGTTGGTTGTCGACTAGGAGTGCATCTCACTACAATCAGCCGAGCTTTTCGGCGGCTCCAGGAGTGTGGATATGATCGACAGAGGCGAAATAAGTCCACCCGAGATGAAAACTGTAGAAAAAAGATCCTAATTCAACGGCTTTTGTGTAAGCATAAAAATATAAAAGTGGTTTGTTAATTTTGACGGGGAGTTTAGTTTATGGAAAGTAGTCCGCTGATAGCACTAGATTAATCTGAACCGTCTGCGCTCTTTAACGTTTGCTAAATTGATACTTTAATTCGTGGAAAAAATCAAAACAATTTTGACAGATTGAAAAAAAACGGCTGAAACAATTAAACCAGTTAGATAATAGAATAAAAAAAATCTATAAAGTACGTGAGTAGAATGCGAGGAGGCTATGTGCCACACCAATTGGCAGTCTATTTTTTTTTTTTATCTTAGTGGGTATTGTTTTTAAAGTGTTAAATGGTTACTCTCCGGATCAATGAAAGTCCAGATTAAACGGAAGCATTTTTAAAATGTCTGTATAACTAACTAACATCTATGTTTTTATCAATACGTTAGAAAGTTTGGATTTTTGACATATTGTTCCAGTTAACGTTCTTGCTAGTTGTAATTTCATGTTAATCTTATGTAATATGCGCCCTTGAAACACTATAGTCTATAGATGAACTCGATTTCAGGTAAACAACCTGTGAACGTGCAACTAAGGATAATCATTTAACGTTAATTTTGGTGTACTATTCATCAGAAACTCGAAATTTCAAAAATCCTATCATTCTGAACAACACAAAAAAGTTCAGACCTTATTCACTACCGGATTGGAGAAATTTCCCAAGGACTGCGTTGAACCTCTGCTTTGTGTTTTCTAAAACTCTCTCCCATTCTCACTCGTATATTATTGTACATATTTCCAGAAATACACAGCTTTATACCTGTCGTCATATATTTCTATAGAACCGAAAAAGGTTAACTGATGTTTTAACTCTAGAACTTATTCATAATTATTCTCAATATCTGTTATTAACAGAAATACTGAGAATTCCTTGCGCCAGGACGTGCGAATATATCTGTAAACTATACCCTGGAACAATTTTATAAAATTTTAGTAGACAATAATAGGAGAAACCCCTATAATCTAATGAACAATATAGATATAGATTGATTCCTATTAGTTTAGGTCCGGATACGGATTTCCGGACTATTGCAGGGTCCGGAATAACGAGACTCTACTACTCTACTGGATAATCAAATACAATGTTTATTTTTACATTAGGGTGCTTATAACTTATTTTATGAAGAGAAGGTAGTTTGTTCATATATTGTATCTAGTAGGTTATGTATTATCTGGAGCCTTATGTTCTCTGCGTAATGCTGTATTTAAACTAACAAATCTCTATTTGATGGTATACTTTTAGGAATTTAGTATCTCCAGTGTTAGTATAACACCAATTTCTCTTTCACAGGTCTTTACAATGTTAAGGTCCTGATCCTTTTTGTTATTCACTACATTTTACGGGCAATGTAAAGGCTATGAACTTTTCGACAAAGACATCATGGGTTCCAGTGGGTAGTCAAACGCAAAATAGAGTAATCCTGGGTGCTAGATCTTCCTAGACTAAGGCTTCTAAAGGTGCTTGGGTAAAGCTTTAGTCGGGAAAAAGTTAAAACATCTTTGCGCCACCTGCGAAGACTTAGCACAAGGACTTAACTGAGACTTGGGAATAGAAATCCCCTGAATTATGGGTCGGTTGCGGTAGCGTCTTCTCCTGGGAAAGGAAGAAGAAGCCGAGAGAAAATATTTCCTGCAAACATCTTTTAATACTTTCGTGGCTTCTCTTGAAAATTCATGTAAGTCCTGTTTCAACATTGTACCTCGCTTCACCGTACTTTTTTTAGTCTCGGCAATAAAACATGCTTCCAAATATTACGTATTCCTCTAGCTTTTGTTCAAATAATCTTAAGCAGTGGAAATATCTACATAAAGTAATTAAATCAACAAATTCAATGTTGGCTAATGAGATGGAATTATTTTGCCCCATAAGAACAATATTTGAGTTTTAAGTTTTATACAGTATTATTAAGAACAACCAAATATAGGTTAGAACAACGTAGTTATAAATGATTGGTTGTTTTGGCTAATATAATTATGTTACCACATCATATTTATGAGTAGAGAAGTTATTATAGGAAGTAACACAATAATATTGCTACCACAATTTTATATTAATTATTAACAAACACGTTTCGACATTTAATTCCATTTTGAGTTTTAATTGTTTAGCATAGTAAGAGTAATAGTACATTACGCGTCGAGTGTGGAAAGTAGCATTTTGCATGCTAGTGTGGAGTTTGCACCCGAGCGACAGCGAGGATAGTAAAACCACACGAGCAATGCAAAATACCGTTTTCGCACGAGTTGTGTACCGTACTTTATCTACGATTGTTAAGGCGCGTCCACACTATGCCGATCGGCATCATTCGGCTTGAGCCGATCGGGAGAGCCGAATTAGTGTGGACGTGAAGGTCGGCCTTGCCGACGTGCCGAAGACCGAACCGAAGTGTGCCGAATCCAACCTGAATTGGCTCGGTCCGGATCAAAGTAAGCCGAACCGAACCGAAAAGAAGTTTGTAGTGTGGACGTGCCGAATGGTTTCAGTCGACAGATAGTGTTTATACAGTCAGCCCCGTAGACTATTTTCTACTAGAGTGGGGGTACTCGTGAGAGTGGGGTTTCNTTTGCACATAGACACAACTAAGGTGAAGAATACAGGGGAAAAAAACTGTACATAAGACCAGTTTTCAAAAATGGAATTTTTATTTTAATTATTATTCTTCTTTTACTTCATGTAAATAGAAAATATTGTGATGGCGCGAAAATTCGATTTTGAGATTATAATAGGTAAAAAACGTTTTGAGATTCTCGCAAAATCTTTCTTTAAACCGCCAGTCTTTACGTAAAGACTAGCGCGGCTGTGCTTGTCTTGACAAGCACAACTCTGGGGGCCTGCCGTGTCCCCAGATTTAACTGTTTCACATCCCTTTTTTATATCTGCCAAAATTGTTTAGATCTTTACATTAATTAAAGAATTAATTCAGGAGCAGTAAAAGAGCGCAGACTGTTAAAATTAATTTAATTTCTGTAGTGCTGTAAATTCTAATTCTTGATAGAACTATGTAATGCTCGAATGAGAAAGCTTAACAACTAATAATTGTATTATTGGTCGATCTGTTTTCTTATACATTATTATATTACTAGCCGTTNGGAGGAACGCTGGATTGCTCTCCAAGATGATGGTTCTTCTTGTCAACTACGTTTGGCACAGGTCTGAGATTTTAATTGAATTATGATTAAGTAATGAATTAAATTAACGATTTGCAATTATTTCGCAACTGAGAGGTGAGGTTAGAGAGAAACATGAATGAGAGAGGTACTTAGAGTCACACACATACAGACTACACACACACTGTCAAGGTGAGATCAAGGGCTCCCCACTCTACGCACTCACACCTACAGTTTATGATTGTTGACAGGGCGGGAAAATTCCGAAAAATTAGGGAGGGGAGCCAATGAGATGTCAGGATTTTGAATTCTTAAAGGTCGGGCCAACTAGACAAACAAAAATGTCACTTGCTCCACCCCTTTCATACGCCTAGTTGCTTTATTTTTTTCCTCATTTAGGTTGGCCAAACTGAGTGTCAAAAGTCATCACAAGAAGAGGGGGAAACCCTTCCACCCCAAGGCATCATTCTGTACTTCACATAGGGAACCGAAGGTTAAAAACTGAACATGTTGTTTATAGTTTACAATCGCGTGAAGTCGCTTAATGTACTTCTTTTGGTAACATGAGCAGTGAATGTTGTTCATAATCTACAAAATCTAATTCTTGGCAGTCATAAATAATCAGTATATAGATTGTTTACAATTTTTACACTTTCATGACAATTGTTACAATTTCTACACTAATGACAAACCACCTTGATAAAAATCAAATGAGGATTCAATCGACTTTAAAATCAATGTTTTAAAAATAGATTGTATTCTTTTTTTTTAACGAAGTCCTTTGTGGCTTTGAAACTTCTGGTTCAGATAAACCATAAGACTTATCTCAACACTTCTGTAAGATCAAATCAGAACGTTACACGGTGGCAGTGGAGACATCAAATAATCTTGTCAATAGTCACCAGGATGAGAACCATTCAAATTGAAAAGCCAGTGGAAAATGTCTGTAAAGGGGTGGTTTAACCTTTAACCCTGGTTTACCTTGAAATCCTTGGTTAGACACTAAGCTAAGATCAAAGGAAAACGGAAGCCTTTTCACTGTAATATTATCCGAGATTCAGAACGTGGGAGGGAAATATTCGTACCTTGACTTACCTATTCACGAGGAGCCCTTACCGTTCAACCTCCTTCCTAGAAAAGTAATAGAAATGATAATGGTATCTCTAATTATCTGTTCATTCAAGGTGTGCATCTTTTTTCCCTGTTCCTTTAGCTTAGCTAATTCAAAGTATTTAAAGTGAATTAAAAAAAAAAAGTTTTAAAGAAAGGATTACTCCAGATAGTTGGTTCCGTTTCTTATGAATCACTATATGTATTTTTAAAAGTGCTCTTCCAAGTTTGATTAGTCTTTGGTGCTAAATAATCTGTGATGTTCTGGATAATTTTACAGTAATTTATGTTGATCAAATTTTCTATAATAGAGCGTGTATGGAGCTCATTACTTAAAATCTTACGTCTACTCCTTTAGTTTGGTTTGACAGAAAAGGTGTAGCTTTTATTTCTTGAATTATTAAAAAAAAAGCAATTATAATATATATGAATTGAAGCAAGAGGTTTTTTTGGGGGGGGGGGGGGGGGGGGGCTTAATNATGCATGTTGATGGGTGAATACTATTTTGACTTTTGTACCCCTGTGTACAATTTTTTTTTTCAAAAAGTAATTTTCTGAAAAGTGGTAGGTATCGTAAACATTTTAACATATATTATATTCGGAATCAGCGCACAATTTCCTATAAGGCCATCCATCTACACCATCCATCTAGGATCAGTAATAGCTGCACTTGTGAATTTTTTTAAATTTAATGTTTGTATCTTTTATACGCAGATTTCTTTGAAAATTTGCACATTAAGTCATGGTGCATGACTGGACTTTCTTTATTACTTATCATCTTGCCTGAATTCGTTAACATCCGTGGACTTACTGCATTTTATATTTTCTTATGGCTAGGAAAATAAATAGGCTAAACATGCACATAAATAATAGGAATAAAATAATAGGAATAATAAAGGGGAAGGAAAGGAGTAGACAGTGATGGATCTAATCCACGGAAGTTTAACAACGTTATTTCTAATTGCTCCTTGAGAAGCGAATTGATAATGACTGATATGATTGATCATTACCGATACCGATCTGTTATAAATAATTGTTTTTTGTGGTTTCACTATAAATTAAATGTTTAATAATTACCAATTATAATAGAGAATTTTGCATTTTGTATTGAAGTATAATTCTAAAAAAAATATATAGAAACTTTTGAGATGAAACTATTAACAGTATATTAATGTGATTATATTTATTTATGGTGTAATATATAAGTTGTATCCCAACAAGAACACTTATGTAAAAAGAATAAGCTCTCTCGCGTAAATATTTATAAGATAATATAGGTTTAGTTACCCTGTCCGATTAAGTTCTACTATGTACCTAGGTCTAATTTATCCATTACAAGTAAATGATGTTCGTATGATCCCCCCTCTCTATTCTCAAACATTTTTTTAAAAATCCCTCTTTACGTTTTAAATTTAAAAACATTGTCTGACTTGGCAATTCGTGGCAGACCACGAGGACACAAAGTTGTATAGCACGCTACTTAAAAATTTATTAAAATAAAACAAGCATTAATATAAACTAGTCCAGGAATAGCGTGCAAAAAAGTGTCTGACAAATATCAAGCTAGAATTTTGTGTATAAGTAAATCTTTTGCTGCCTATTAAGAATATATGGTCGGCTAAATTCGTCTGCGGGACATAGCTTGACAATAGGCATTTGAAAAATACAAACCGGTGGAGAGCGGCCATGCCCTGTCCTTTTTGGTGGAAAATGTAATTTTCATGATCCTGAGTATGAACTTAGTTAGTAGACCAATAATCAGGTTGATGGTAGTTTGTCACTTAATGAGTTAGTTAGTCAAATATTACTCTATATCGATGTGTTCCCCTGTAAAGGGACTAACTACCATCAACTTGATAATTAGTCAACTAACTAAGTTCGTACTCAAGATCATGAAAATCACATTTTCCACCAAAAAGGGCGGCATAGCGCCGCTCTCCACCGGTTTGTTTTTTCAAATGTCAATTGCCAAGCTATGTTCCGCAGACGAACTTTGCCGACCATATATATTCTTAAAATGCAGCAAAACATTTACTTATACACAAAATTCTAAGCTTGATGTTAGTCAAACACTTTTTTTCACGCTATCTCCTGGACTAAGACGAACGAATTAAACAACAGCTATAATTAATTAACCTCTTAGTGCTGCGCCATTTCTTTTTTACTGGCCTTATATTACTTTGCTTTGTAAGTTTCATCGCACATTTCCTTTACTCCTACTTTTGAACTACTTCCCGTCATTCAATCTTCCCCAAATTTTGCACATAGGAACAACTAAGGTGAAGAATACAGAAACCAAAATAATAATAATAAAAAAACAAAATGGCGTCATATTTCTTTGCTTTTTAAGTTTCATCGCACACCTATTACCCCAATTTTGAA
>KZ652865.1:10931-21025 GCA_001010745.2 Gerris buenoi
AAAGAAAAACTTAAAATTTACCACAAAAACAAAACAAAAATTCTTAAGTTTACTTAAAAAAAGTTATTTATATACTTATTTATTTACATAAACAAAGTGCTTAAAATCAATATTACATAAAAATTTAAATAAAGTATTTAAGAAATCATAAAATGAAACAAAAGTAATATATTATTTCAAAGTTAAAACACACTTCTACATCAAAAATTATATACTATTAACAGTGAAAAAAAATTGGATCATAAACAAGGTACGTCACTTTTTTACAATTTACTTATTATTCATTTATTTGGTTGTTTGTTATTATGTTCATTTGATTTATTTTTATAAAAATATCTTCACTAACTAAATATAAAATAAAAATTATACTTGTAACAACAGTTTTTGGATTAAATCTAAACTATTATATTTTGGAGTATTGACAGTTGTTACACTTTGGAATAAAACAAAATATTTTATATTGGATTTTTTTTTTTTTTTTCTTCTTCTTCTTTTTTTTACTCTAATAATTATACTTAACATTTAAAAAGTTAAAAACTGGAGGTAGTATACACCTCAAATATTATATATTGGGAATAAATTATTAATATGTTTGGAATGATTTTAACTTATTTTTTTCTGAAAAACAAAATAAATCAAATGAAATATATTTAAAATATATTGTTTTTACTCGATAATTCTTTAGAGTATTTGCTTTCAATGTTGTCGCAGATAGTTTGTACTTTAGATATTTTTAAAATGTATTTTATTTCTTCTTTTTTTTCAAATTAAATAATAAATTGTCTTCTACAATTTGATGAACATTTAAAACATTGTACAATAATTTTTTTTTTCTTTTAAGTTTGTACCTTTTTATTTATAGTTTTCTTATTGAAGAAACGCCATTTCCATGTTTATTTGAAAAAATAAGTTATTAGTGTGAAGGTTAAAGTGTGAGATCACCCCTCCCTCGTAATGTGACGTCACGATCATCGATTTTTTTTACGGCGGCCGCGGGAAATGGGGAAATCCCTCTATATTTAAACTCTCACATAATATTATTTCTAAACTTATTCTATTTTATTTTTTTATTTGCTTTTTAAACTAAAAAAAAATAATAAATTAAATTTAAAAAAATGTTAACTCTTACTATCTTTGTATGTAGCTAAAATAATTAAAAATATAAATAATTAATATTTGTGAATATTAGACTTTAATTGAGTAATTTAATCATATAAAATTTATCAAATATTCTAAAAAAACATCATGATTACGCGTTTTTGAGCCATTCCCCATTGATGTAATACGTATGGGTTTTTATTGGGCATGCGCAGTAAGGGAGGTAATGCCGATTGTTGCGAGCTCTGTTATCGTTTTGGAGAACTAGCAGTCGGTTCTCTCACTACGTCATTAGTAGCGCCACGAGTCTAACCTACCGCTTCTTCCCAGTCTCCCATTAGATATGTACCAAATGATAAATTGCTTTAATATTTATTACATTATGAACTTATGTTTGAATTCTAATCATCAAGCACCATCAACATGTAAGCTTCATTTTTACTTTACAATAATTATTTTATAATTATAAACGAATTATATATATATAATAATAGCATTATTTAATAGTTATTATGAATTCATTTATACTTTGAAAAACTTAAACAAATATTAGAAATAGAATACTCCCTTATACACTGCCCTGATGCACGCACCCGCGATCACTATTCAACTTCCGTGCTCTACCATCCATTTAAAATGTACTTATACAATTTTTTTATTAAATTTTAGCATAATGTTTTTAATTTAAAAATCTTTATTATTTTCTAATATTCTTTAATAAACTTAATTGCACACTTTTATAACACTATTAAATGATTTATTTTATATTAACTGAATCATTCCCCTACTTAAATTTATTTGTCACTTTCATTTTTGTTGCATAGTAATTTATTAAATGCTATAATTTAACGTTAATTACAAATAATAGCCTAAACTTTTTATTTTTGTAGTTGTGATTGAAACATATTTTAATACAACACACAAAATGTAGTAAATGAAATTTAAAATATTTTATATGTACTTGTTTTAAGTAATACTGTCATATATGTCATTTTGTGTTTAATGTTTATTTCGAGTGTGTTTACTGTATGATTTTTCTAATTTTAAGCCTCGTATATTTTATAAATTTAAATAATGAATTTAAATTGTAATTTGAGAAAATGTCTAATATTCAAACTGTTTTTTAATTATTATACATATATGAAACGACAATGTCAAACGCTATATCAATATTCTTTGCCTCAAAAATACTAATTTAGAATAATATATTTCTCTTTCGAATACATTAGTACGAAAAGTAAGAAAGAATATGTTTAAACAAACTATGAAACCAATTAATAATTATATTAGTAAAGTTAGAAGTACTATAGTATAAAAATTATTTTTGTTAAGGAATAGAGTAAAGAATATGTAGTCTTTAGATAATTGTTTAGTTTATAGGTTAGAATAGAAACATACTACTTAGACAATGATATAGCTTGTGAAAGAGCTACTACTAAATGTTCTTAAAAATTATACAGCTTACATAAGTGCATTATGATATTACGCTGCAGATAATAAAATTAAGAGTTTTATAGAAACTTTTTTAAATAAATATGTATCTTACAGAAAAGCAGAACAGAATCCGTGCCAGTCATAAAAACATATAGCTTATGAATTTATCTCTTTTTAAATTTTAAGTAATCGAAGTCAAAAAATATAATCTACACAACTAATAAACAAAGTTTGTAGCTTACGGAAAATTGTTCTACTTAGATAACAACAATGGTCATAGAAGTGCAAAATAGAATCTGTATTAAATTTAAAATTAAATAACTTACAAAGGATAAGTTCAGAATACCTAGACATAGATATAGATTATGAAAGAATAGTAAAAATCTGCCGTTCAAAAAAAAAAACAAAAAAAAAAATCATTGTAAAGATTATTAAGGTAGTATTGACTTTGTGCTACCTATATAATTGTGTAAAATATACATAGTAAAATATCGGATAGTAGTTTATATGTACTATTAAATTGTAAACAGATAACTTAATCTTAGATCATATATACATTTTTAACACTACTTACGCTGTTTAAAATATTTTAACAAGTCTTAAAAGAAGTATGTAGAAATGCTAAATGATCAAATGAGTGGTTTAAATTATATCTATTTATTTTTTAACATCAATAATACGGATTAACGCAATGTTAGTTATACTTATTTGATAATAGAGCATTATAAAAACAGATCCCAATAACATAGTTGATATAATAACATGAGATAAAGAGGAAGTATAGCATACATGTAGAGAGAATAATAGGCAAATAAACAAGGATATTTATGGGATATTTTTCTGCTTTTAGCCAAGGAAAAAATCGTGATATAATAAGAGATATTTTAAATAAACCAAGAACCATTCTATTTGGTATTATGAATGGTTATATCAGATTTAAAGCATAGATAATTATTAATCTAAGTTAAATCTTAGGCGTTAAATATAATGAGTTTTATATGGTATTTACTTTTGAAAGTAAAAACTCTTATCACATAGTTTTCTTTTGAAGAGACATTTTCTTTCAAGCTCCACTCTTTTATGGCGGGTTGTCTTGCCGTATGTCATAGTATTGCGAGGAAAATGTCTACTTATATTATTATTGTATAAATCATCATGGAGTAAAAGAAGGACTAATTATTTTGATAGATCAGGAAATGTTTCATTAAATTTAACTTAAAACAGCTTTTCTGGTTATTAGGAATCTAAGTTAAACCTTAGGCATTAAATATAATGAGTTATATATAGTATTTCCTTTTGAAAGTAAAAACCCTATTATATAGTTTTATTTTGAAGAGACATTTTCTTTCAAGCTCCACTCTTTTATAAAGGGGTTGTCTTGCCGTATGTCATGGCATTGCGAGGAAAATGTCTACTTATATTATTATTGTATAAATCATCATGGAGTAAAAGAAGGACTAATTATTTTGATAGATCAGGAAAAGTTTCATTAAATTTAATTTAAAACAGCTTTTCTGGTTATTAATAATGCTTGACCTTCCCTTAATATCGCTGCGATGCATTTTATGTTCAATGTCTATACGTAGGGTTTTCCTGGCAATACTTTAGCGAGTAGAACGGAAAGACAAACCCTCAAGAAAGACACACAATAAATCTGTCATTTTCCAAATGAAAATAGATTTATAATAAAGTTACAATTCCAGTTTCCTTCTTAAGAGTAATAAAGGATATTGAGAGAAAATAAAAAAAGGATATTTATGGAAAGATATTTTGGTTTTATAGGTCAAGATAAAGATCTTGATAAAATGGGAGATATTTTTAATATTAGAACTTGCTAAGCTAAAAGGTTTGCTAAATAATGTATGCTAATTTATTGCTAAATAATGTTTATAGTATAAGATATAAAAATGTGAATTAATGATCTTAGATTTAATTTTATCATTGCTCATATTATATTTAAATTTAATTATTTCATTTAAACATGATCGATTGTGCAGCCTGCGAAGTCCCTTGAGAAATAGCCTCATTTATTCTGCCCGTTGCCACGGGCTTAACGGCTAGTAATGAATAAAAAAACAAATATAATAATAAAATAGTTGATCTATCAATAAATAACTTTAAACGTTAAAGCAAACACAAACTAATTATTCTTCCCTCAAATATTCATAATCCATTATGATTTCATCATAGACTAATTTGGCGTTCCTGTCGAGATTAAAACATGTAAATTGAACATAATGTAACTAAAACGGTACTCCAATCAATAAAATCAACCTAATACATTATGAATTGTCAGTTTAATTTCGTGAAAACACGCTTCAAAAAAAAAAAAATTGGATCGGTAATATACTTTTTTGCGTTAGAATATACGTTTCTTATTTGATGGCCATTTAAATTATTTAGATATCTAAGTAAAGACAATTCGCTGACAGACCGTTGAAGAAAAACTTTACCAGGTAACAGCACAGTAAGAAAGATATTTAGAGGTCTTAAACTGATTAATTAACCTTGCTAGGTATTTGTATATTTGCCACTACAGTCTAGTGGCAAATACATACAACAAATGTTCAAGGCCATTGTTAAGTGATAAAGCAAATTTTACGAAATGTTGTCTACTCTGACAGCTGATTTTGATAGGGTCCTACATTTATAAATTTACTCTCTCAACAACATCATTTTGAATCCAACAATGTTTGTCTATACACATTCCAAATGACAATAGTCGATGTTTATTGTTCGAAAACCACGAGCTAGTGTACTATAAACACCATTCGACATTTTGTATCCATTGTTAAGTAAGAATCATATGGGGTTAGTATATCTCCACCATACATAGATTACAAGTAAATCTCTACACATAACCTTAGAACGTTCACAACTTTAGACCTCATAATGGGATATTTTAGCGAAGGGAAGGTCTTGATGAGTTATAAGTAGAGTCGTGGTCATTACCATGACACTTCTAAACTTCCGAAATATTTACGTGAAATTAATTGAGAAAATATCACATGCAGTTTGTTATAGATTTATCACGGAGTTTCGACTACGTGAAACTGAAGACCTAGTTCTCTCATCAATGCTTACACTGACATTTCTTACTAATTATTATTAGAGACGTGAGACACTACCATTTTATTCTAATATGGAGTAAAAAATTAATTTTGAAATCAATTTTAAAAACCAACAGTTGTTATTTATATCTTAAGATGTTTACATAAAATATAGTTTCTTTGATTCTATTATATTTGTTTACAAAACTTGCATGTATGGTTAAGAAAAATGTATATGTAATATATACTTCAAAGTAATAAGAAGATAACTTATGTTAAACTACTAAAAAAAAAAGAAGAAATAACTTCTTCTGAAATTTTTGAAGGTGAGAAACTTTCATTAAGAGAATTAATACTCAAGACGAAATATTTTTAGTAAATAAAGGACATTTAATATCTTAAAACAGTTAAAACGTCTTCATCGGTGAACAGGAGGCTCTATTCAATAATATTTATTGTGGTAATGCGACAATAAACTGATTCATTTTTTTTTTTTTTTTTTTTACCTCTTTGGAGTTAGTCATCATCAGAGGGCTAGAAGACCCTGTAGTAAGAAAAATAATCATTGATTTTGAGGTTATTTGACAGTATTTGTTTAAAAAAATTATTTTAGTCCTATAATAAGATATAACCTGTTTTTATTTTTATTATTCATGTGTATTAATCATTCAGTCTGCAGACTGTTGTGTCCCTGTGTGAGGCCCCTAGTGTGCGCCTAGCCTTACTTTATAATGAAGTCAATAGTAATCTCAACGACTAATTATCTTTTATATAATCGAGTAGTGTCCCGACGGGCGACGGCGACGGGCGACAACTCACCTCTAAATGATTTATGACGTTAAAAATTGATGCGCCATAAGCTGGAATTGAACCAGTGACCTTCAGATTATGAAGCATATGCACTACCTCTGAGCCACGCCCTTGAACTGAAGCTACGAGCATAAAACTTACTATTTAAACAGTAAATATCTATTTAAATAGTTTAATTATAACTATCTCTTTTTTGACTATATTTTATTCTGCCCGTTGTCACGGGCATAACGGCTAGTATGAGAGTAAAATGAAATAATCTTATATAAAAATTCAGTAGTAGGTTTCTTTTGGCCTCGCGTAAATTAACGAAATACAGTTGAAGACAATTCAATAGTACATGTAACAGTTAAGGCTTGATTATACACTACATATAAAAACTCCAACTTGTATATCTAAGTTGATCTCGTTGAAAAAATATAAAAAAATATAGGTACTTGAGATCAGTTTAATAGTAAGTATTATGAATTTGATCGATAAGAGACAGGTACTGCGAGTTTTTAACTGTGTAAGAGATCTAAACCGAGTGATAAAAACAATAGAGGGCTTGCATTAATGAGAACCTTTACTCGTGGCTTAGAGGGTTGAGATACTTTGCGTGTGAGCGTAAAGCACTAAACGTAGACACCGGACTTCAACTGAAGTATAAAAAAGAACGAAGAAAGGGGTGGGGGAAACGACTGAATGAACGGGAATCGATCGAACCGGCCAGAACGACTCGCGTCAAAAGAGGTTTCTAGACAAAGGGACGGGGCGATGTAGTCGAGGGTCCAATGTAAAGCATGGGGCGTGGCAGGCAGCAGCATGCATCATCACAGACTCCTTTAATTCAAAAGATTTAAACCAACTTTTAAACTACAGTGCATACTTACCAATCAGATAGTATCCCCTACCGAAAACAGATGTCGCTTAACAGCATTTAAAGACTGAATAAAAATAAAACCGCACAATCGCGTACACGTATTTCAATGGTTCACCGTGAATAAGAAACAAAATTGCTATAATTTTATTTATTTTTTAAAAATTGATAAATGCTCTTTTAACACAACTTTTAATTTTAATTATATCTTTGTCATTGGACGACACGCATATTCATACAATAAACTTTTGCAGTAAAGAATGGCTTTTGCTCAACCATTTTCAATAAACTTAGTAATTATAGCACGCACACATTTCTTCAAAATAATAAACACGATCCATTTATCAATAGAAACATCTCAACAGAATGTTTATAGCATGCATATGACCAGTTTTAAGATAGAAACACATATTTCTTTTGTAAAAACTGTTATTAGGTCGTCAATAGTGATATTCTATAAAAGAGACATAAGATGCATATTAAATTAATATGCATGTTTAACTAAAGCAATTTTAGTTGAAGTTAAATATTACTTGCAGACATTGGTAGTAATAAATTAATATTATATATACATACGATATAACAACATTCTTCGTATAGTAAGATACCAGAGACGTGTAACAATTGTGTGAGGGAAGACGTTGATTTTCTCTAAGATATGGTTTTTTGGTCGAACTATTTTTCAAATTATTTGTCTAAGTCACACTATGCCGTGGTTTGACAGTTGAAAAGGCATTGCAAAAAATTCCATTGCTCATGTCAACTAGGAAAAACGTGTCAGCCGACGTGCAAGCCCGAATCGCTTGAGTGTCAATCTACTTTAAAGAAAACAATCTCAAAAAAAGGCGTGGACGCACAAATTTTTATCTTACTAGAATATAAAAAAAAAATCGTTAAAATTAGCCCGAGAAATGGGCTTTTAAAGTTCAAATAATTCAAAAAATCAGCGTAAAGCAAACAGGAACTGGTCCAAAGACAGCACAGGTCTCTATAATATAAAACAAAAAGGTGCTCTTCGCTCTTTACAATTAAGTATTGCGGGTCTAGAAATATTTTGTTTGATACACCCGCAAAACGTAGATTGAGTAAATCTGTATATTTTAGGCTAAATTACTTCTAGTAAAGATCATATTATATTACACTTTATTATGTTTGTAAAGGCTTAGGTACATTTCCTCTCCTCTTGGAGAAACGCTAATTTCAGTATTATTCGAACATTATAAGTCCATTTCCCTTGCAGTTTTTAATGGGAATTATTTTTTTCCATAATATTATTTTTCTGGGCTGTAATTATTATTATTTTGTATGATAAATGTTCATAGTCATAAAAATAGGATTTCCATTTAAGATTTTAGTCTCCCTTAACAGGGTTTATCAGGGTCATTTAAAGAGCTTTTTGTTACTATCTACTAGATTTTTTTAAAACCATTAAACTTCTATTTCATCCTACTGAAATAATTTATCGTTCCGGAACTTTTTTGACTCTCAGTATTATAAGATAAGAAGCAAAATCACATTCATGAGAAGCAACGTACGAGTAATGTAAAATCACACCCTGAAACATATTCTGCCATACTTTTGTTGACCTTACCCTTGGTGTATAAATCTTTAAAGAAATATACTTGTTAGTCTACAGCTGAAAAAACACAATATTTAGTACATACTGATTTGGACCACTTAAGTTTACGGTCAGTACACTGATAATAATGTGGTTCAAACTTTTCTTCATTAAATTAAAATCTATTCGTGTACTCGGATCAACTTTGATTTTGTTTAATTTTTTAAATAAATATAAATAAAATGAAGTGATACACTTTGAAGCATTAAGCTAAAATAATGAAACCCCCTTATTTCGTTTTAATTACAGTGCGGTATAATTAATCTAATTGAAACAAAGCATTAAAGGTTTAAATTGCGGGAATAGTTAACAAGAGCAGATGTTCCTACTGGTAACAGTAACAATGTATACTAGATCAATATGACTCGCAACACAGATCTAGGCCACTAGGCAAACAATCTCTAAATCCACTAAGAAAACAGAACTAACAAAAAAAATTATAGATATTACCAACAATACTATGTAATCGATCAAATACGAAGAAATACATCACGGAATACATTTGAATACAAAACGATGCAACTGCAGCACCTTAAGGAAACCGTAAAAGGTCAGTGGAATTTGTTAGAAGAAGACTTAAATAAGTTAAAGGAGTCGTGTTAAAAAATTTAACAAAAATTCCATTCATCATTTCTATACATATTTATAAAGCACAAAAGTGATATATTTTAAGTGTGATCTTGCTCGTGACCATTTATTTTTTAGTAAAAGACTAATCGTGTGAATTTTAGCATAAAAAATAGAACAGACTAAGCATGCTGAGTTTGACTGTAGAACTGACAATTCAAATATGTTATTTAGACTAAATACTTTATATTGAAGAAATACTTAAATATATATGTAAATAGCCTGCCAATTAGTTTGGCACATAGCTTTCTCGCATCCTATCCATGGGCGCCCATATCCTTTAGGGTAATAATGATAAACTCTTATATACGTGGTAACGTTTCGGCCTAGCCGGCCATTCTCAAGCCTAAAAAATATAATTTATTTAGCAAAACGACGTAATATATATATCTACAAAAATAATTTTTCTTGATTACATTTGACTAGCATACCTGTAATTTGAAACTGTGAGGATCGTTACATGTTAAATGAAAGTAAATTAAAATCGGAACCAACTGAGTTCCTTCGTCAAACATTGGTTTTAAAACATAAAATAAAACATCTCCTCACTCCTGATCATACAGCCTTTCGCAGCTCATCATAATATGAGTTGCATCGC